>MU718059.1:8197-63245 GCA_026770625.1 Nicotiana glauca
CTTGGGCTAAGCAGATTAAAAAGGCCCAAAATTAGTTCTCTTAAAAGGCCAACTCTTCTAATTCTTATTTAATTTTCTCTTATTCCCCTTTTTTGTTTTATACTTTTTATTATTTTTTCTGATTTTATAAAATTGAGATTAAACTAATAATCATACTAATTAAAGTCTAAAAATTATTTAATAACTACTTTGTAGTAATTTCAAATTAAAACCATAAGATGCTATTTTTTTTATTTTTCTTTCATTTGTTTTCCAAAATGCATTAATACTAAAAATGTAAAAATTAAAATCCTAGTACATATGCATATTTTTGTATTTTTAATACGAGTTATGATGCAACCAACTAATACGAAGAACGCAAAAAAATTCCTAAAATTATAAAATCATTTTATTTCACATTTTTGGAATAATTTGCTTAGGGTAAAAATCACGTGCTCACATCGATCACCTCAAATACCGATAATGAAGCATAGAGAAACATAAGATGGGGGAAATGGGGCGGTAACTCATATGACGACGGGCCGGGTCGTCACAAGAGCACCGTTGGGGATTGTGACTTGGTCCGTCAAGATTGATGAATTTACTGTATATTTGACTGAAGTTTACTTGTTATCATCGTGATTTGGGCTGATCGCCATATTTGGGCTACGTGCCAACTATTTGAATCCTTCGGGGATTATTATCACTGTTTCCTCATTGTTTGACTTATTACTTGAACTCAGTCATACTGTTTTCTCTACTACTTTACAACTCAGCCACTTTTACTCATATTTGAGTCTTAAATGATATTTTAAATGATAATTTGGGCTGAGAACTACTATTTTACTAATTCTAGAGGGGCTTGTGATGATACTCTGACTGAGTGTGGCCGAGGGCCAGATGTGAGGATGCACTAAGTGTGGCCGAGGGCCAGATGAGAGGGTGCACTGAGTGATATGAGGCCGAGGGCCTGGATGTGAGGGTTTATATTATGGATCGAGCTGCATGCCGCATCGATACTTATATGGATCGGCCTGCACGCCACAACGGTGTATATATATATATATATATATATATATATATATATGCATCGGGCTACATGCCGCAACAGTATATTATTGGATCGGGCTGCACGCCGCAGCAAGTATATTTTTATGGATCGGACTACACGCCGCAGTAGTATAGTGCTTGGATTGTAGGAGCCCCTCCGGAGTCTACACCGCCATAGTGAGCACGGTACCCATATGGATTGGGCAGCACGCCGTAGCGAGATATGGATCGGGCAGCACGCCGCAGCGATATGTGGTTCGGGCTGCAGACCGCAGCGATTACTATATGATATTGTTCTGAGAGTGGTCTGAGAGAGAGAGTTTGAGGGGCTGAGAGTGTGCCCGAGGGCTGGTACTATTTTGAGATATTGCCTGAGGTGAGGAATTTTATGTGCTCATCTTGCATATTTATTTGCCTTCTTACCTGTCATATTGTGGTATTTGTGCCCGAGGGGTGGATTTTCTGTGTTTATCAGCACTAACTGTTTTGAAATCATTTTTGTAATTATTGAAAACCTCATTTTCAAAGGAGATTTGAACAGAGCCAAGGTATTTCTAAAGATTTCACTATTTTCTTAAAAAATTGTACCCGACTTCTATACAACATGTTGGTTGCTTTACATGGTTTCTTGCTGCTCAGTTATTATTTACTTTTATTACTCACTTTACTCCCTATACCTCGCGTGCATATGCAGGTATTTGTTCACCCGGTAGCGGGTTTTGAGCGGGTTGATGATTTGGCTATCGTAGCTGAGCAAGGTGACCGCCAACGTTCGTGGCACCCGATTTCTTCCTTGACTTCTAAATTCTATTATGTACATTACTAGCCTTGTCGTTGAATTTTGACTCCTCCAGATGCTCGTGACTTGTGACACCCCGGTTTGGGTTGTGTTTGGTTGTACTTCCGCCAGTAATATTATTGAATCATCTTTAAAATTGTTTCTACATGTTATCTAGTTTTGAAAAGGGCAAATAAGGTTGGTTGACTGGCCTTGTCTTCACGAGAGGCGCCATCACGACCGAAGATGGGTTTAGGTCGTGACAAGTTGGTATTAGAGCCTAGGTTACGAGGTCTCATAAGTCACGAGCAGGTTTAGTCTTAAGTTGTACGATCCCTAGGTGTATGTTAGAAGATCTCATGTGTAATTGAAAAAGTACGTGTTGAAATTTAAAAATTTGGGTCGCCTAAGAGAGTGGACTCAACTGATGTGGGGATGAATGCGAGATTTGCAGAGGATTACAGTACTAGATGATCTGTGTTATCAAAAACTTGTAAGTGATTTGAGTTTAATCTAACTATGTTATTGTGGCATCAATAGAGCAAAAATGTTATGAGTTATTGATGTGTATATTGATCTATGGCTTTGAGCCAAGTGGGGGAGGCGACTGGGAGCAGCTGATTGCACGGTTAGGTTCTATGTCGGTTCCAGTTTGGGGCATGCGAGTGAGTTAGCTATGGCTGGTGTAAAGGAAAAATTGTGATAGAGGTCATATTATGCTTTATAGAGTATGAGAATCACGTAATGTCTAGAGTGTTATTGGCAAAGGATGCTCGGCGTATAGAGCTGGAAGTTGCTTGGATGTATTGGGATGAAAATATCATTTTGCGGTATCGGAGTGCCAATGAGGCATAGGTGGTTCTGTGTGTCAGGTCATGTGATTTGCAGTTTGAATAAGAGAGAATGGATTTTGCAAAATAGTTCTACTGTGTTCAAGAGTCTATAGGGAACAATCGGGTATCTTAAAGTTGCATGTGTGGTTAGAAATTGTGTTTTCATCGGAAGGGGTTTAGATTGTGGTATTTCTATGTTAATTATGGGATTCTATACATCAGTATCAGGAAAGCAAAGGCAACAGATTTAGATTCACAGGAAGTTCTTCAAAATAAAGTGATGCGGAATGTGTTGTTTTTGGGAATATTTGAGGGAGAGTATTCAATGGCTTATAGGTTTTAGACAGTGTGGTTCATGCTTGGGTCTCGTGTGGTAAGCCTGTGTGAGGCATTGCGGTGCTACAACAAGAGGAAATATCAAGTTGAGGATGGAACAAAAGGAAATTTAGATGGGTGGAGTATCTTGATAGAAGACCGAATCGGTATGGTAAGGATGTGATTAATTCATTGCGTGTGTTCGAGGCAATGAGTTCGTACATGTATTTTGCAGCAAATCTCTTGAGTTTCGACAACTTGTTTAGCTAGGTCTAGTTAGAAGGATTCAGTCCTGACAGTTTGGCTTGTGCAAATGGAATTGGGAGAGAATTCTTGTTGGGTTTCATCGTGGTTTGGAGATGTATATTTTCTATGGACATACAGAGCATGGAGTGTGTAATGATTTTTCTTCTATACGGGATCAATGGAAGTTCTTAACTAGTTGAGTGCGTAAATGTCTGCGCCGCGGAAGGGAGAGAAAACTTCTCATGTTATCCTTGGATGGTATGGTATTGCGGTATGTTGTAGATGACTGAGACTGGCATGTGCATGGTTTCAGTTCAGTTCTAAAAAGAAGTTCACAAAACTCCTAGGCAACGTGTAGCCTCAGATAATCAAGGAAATAGTACTGCTAAAAGGAAGTGATGTGACGAGAGTATTTGTCTCGGAAAGGGGTAATGTGACTTAACTGATGATACTTCGGTAGTATTGCAATGCTTTCTTGTTAGGTTAATTACCGATATCCAATTTTGATTGATGGCACAGGGGAAATTTTAGAATATCTTTCGTGGAGTGATTGGGTACTTGAGGTGTGATATGTATTCATACGGCGGAATTCAGGATCAGGTATGGTGATTTGTGTGCTATATGGAGTTGGAGACTGGGAGTTCCCAGGTACAGACTATGTAGTGGTTGTGGATCATGTGTATCGGCACCGTTTAGCGGCTATTGGGATTTGGAAGTCCGAGTGGATCTTTCTTTGCTAGGTATGTTAGATTTTTGATATGATGTTGGGGTGTTGACTGGCTGTCTCAATGTTGGTTTATTCAAGACTATTGCGCTATGGGCAATGCTGGAAAATGCCACGGGTTGAGTGGTGAGGGGCATCAGACTATGTTCTAGCAAAGTGGTTTGTATTCCAAAGACCAGCGGATGGCTGGGGAGGACGACATTTCTTAATTGGGCCTTCATGATGGATATCAGTGCAGAGGTTTCTACCATTGGTTCAGTTTCGGTGTTGAGGGACTTTTCGGATGCGTTTGTTATGGCCGGGAATGTCGCCGGGCGAGGTTGTGGATTTCGATATTTATTTGGTGTCGGGCACCGTATTGTGCGGCTCTGACAGGAGTTGTAGTAGCGAAAGGAGCAGCTTCAGGCTCCTTGGTAATGTGTTCGTTAGCAGGCTGATGTTGCTACGTATTCAGCTTGAGTTGTTTTTTTGGTGTTGTGAGACGTTATAATTTGTTGGTTATGGCCACATGTGGTGCGATTCTATTGGGGATTCATAATGAAAGTCGAGCGGGAAGAGTAATTGGGTGTTTTTCGGTAAATGGAGTGCTGGTTATGACTTATCGGGTTGCGAGTCATGTTATCTGTTGCACCGTGGGTGTAATGAATTGCATGGGTTCCAGACATCAAGTTGTGCGTGGCTGTCAATTTTGAGCATAGTGACTTGAGGTGTTTCATGTGTAACAGTGTTTGGATAGGATCGCGCATTGTGGCGAGGCCACGTGGAGATATGACCTTTCGAGGTAGATTCAGATGTTCTATTTCTATGATGTTTATGAGGAAAATAGCTCTCGAGATTCAGATTGTGTATTGCTCCTTAGTTGATCCTGAGTTTTGGTAGCTTATAACTCTATATGTCCCCTCAGAGACGGTATTATTCACTTAGCGTGCTTGTGACCGAAATTCGGTATTTTATATTAATGAGCAATCTAGCTCGATGTACACCTCTTTAGTTGAGTGTTATGTGTGGATCGGGTGGCACACCGCCATGAGTGTGTTATTCGGATCGGGTTGCATGCCGCAACATTGTGTTATTGAGCATAGTTTTCTATATGCTATTTTTGTATGCCTGGCTTCCTATTTTCTAAGGAGAGCACGTATGAGTGCGTGAGGTAGGCAGTTCCTTCAAGAGTTCGTCTTCCTTTTGTACCGTGTTTTAATTGGTAGCCTATCGACACTTTGTGGCATCATATGAGACTTTTGATTATGTACGGGGTGGCCTATTGCCTAAGCGGTTCGTACTGGATGAGGTCACATATTGGAGAGAAGTTATGCGGATGTATGATATCGCGAGTTAGATCCATGTGTTCTATCTCTATGATGGGAGATGGGTTCTTCGTCTTGTGTGGGGGTGGTACTAGAGAGCTTGAGGAACAACTCTTTAATTTGAATCATTTTCATGAATTGAGTGTGTTCAGACTGTTTCTTATTGGTAAACGTGGTTATGCAAGATGTGGCTTAGGTCGTTCTGATGTGTCTTGTCACCAGGGTGGTGTGTTTGGTAAAAAAGATTGTTAGGATCATTGATGAATACAAACGGATTCGATTTCAGCATGTTTGATGGGTAAATATCGAGGTTCGGTTCAAAAGTTGCTATGGTAATTGCCAGAGGAGAAACTGCCTCATGAATGGTTGATCTGAGGGATGGATATGGTTTATTGCGTGTTTCATTTATCGTTGGCAGTATATGGAAGTGTTGGAATGAGACTTTAGTTGAGAAGAGGTTTTCTATCGGTGTTTAGTTGTTGTGGGTAGCTGCTGTGAATGGAAGTTATTGCTACATGTGTTTGAGTTATGCAGTATATCATATGATTGCAGCCGAGGTTGCAAGTATGGGTTATTACAACTGGTTCGGGCCTATTCTGAGTATAGATGTGAGATTCTGACCTTGTGTATGGTTTCGGGAAGTGCAATGTAGCTCTATGATTTATGGACTAGATGGATTGTAAAAATTCAGCTATGTTGTGTTATCGAACCTACGCGAGATAAGGTGACGTGGGATCACCCCCGGGTATATGCATGGTAAGATTATGAAGTTAATGGTTGCCTTCTAGAACTACTCTGGGTACGCTCGAGGACGAGCGTTTGTTTTAGTTAAGGAGGATGTGACGACCTGGCCCTTCATCACGTGAGTTTCTGCCCCATTTCCCCCATCTTATGTTTCTCTATGCTTTATTAGCGGTATTTGAGGTGGTCGAGTTGAATTGGATTGGTTTTAGGTGGAAATGAGACACTTAGTCTCTTTAAGGAAGGCTTGTTTTGGAAAAAATCAACCAGACATTGACTATTGAGTTAGAGGGCTCGTATGTCATTTTCGATGATTCGGTTAGCTTCGGGGGATGATTTGTCACTTAGGAGTGCGATCGAAATTCATTTTGGAGGTCCGGTGTAGAATCATGCTTGAATTGGCGAAGTTAGTATTTTGGCGAATTCTAATTGGTAGGTGAGATTTCGATCCGGGGGTCGGAATGGAATTCCGAGAGTTGCAGTAGCTTCGTTAGGTGATTTGGGATGTGTGTGCAATATTTCAGGTTATTCGGAGGTGTTTTGATTGGGTTTTTGATCGGATGCGTATTTCGGAAGTTTTTGAAGAACTAGGCTTGAATTCGATGTGATTTGATGGTTTTGGCGTTGTTTGATGTATTTTGATGATTGGAACAAGTTTGAATGATTTTTTAGGATGTGTTGGTGTTATTGGTTGAGGTTCCGGGGGCCCCAGAGTGAGTTCGGATGGTTAAATGAAGAGTTTTGGAATTTTTGATGTTGCTGAGCCTACTGCAACTGGTATTTTCGCTTCTACGAATCTTGGACTGCAGAAGCGGACACACTAGTTTGAAGGATCAACCCCGAAAGCGATGAGGAGGCCTGGGCGCTGGTTCCGCAGAAGCGATTGGTTAACCGCAGAAGCGATATCCCTTATGCAATTGTGTAAACGCAGAAGCGATTGGGCTCGAGTTTGGTATTTCCGCAGAAGTGGAGGAAAATCTGCAGGAGCGGAGTCGCAGAAGCGACTTGTGGACCGCAGAAGGGATCGTGGCTTTATTTGAAATTTCCGCAGAAGCGGAAGAAAAATTCGCGGAAGCGGTCCCGCATAAGCGATGTAGGGACCGCAAAAGCGAAAAGAGCTGGGTAGATTTATACTATTTCCTCCGTGAGCTATGTCTTATTTTCCCCATTGTTAGACAACCTTGGGAGCTTTTTGACGAGGATTAAAGAGGGTTTCGATGGGAATTGATTGGAGGTGAGTCTCGTGACCTAGAATTATCATTTTATTGAAGAATCAACACTTAAATTCATGGAAATTGGATTAAAACTGGAAGAACTAGGGCTGACTTTTTGAATGGAAATTTGGAGTTTGACGGAGCATTTAAGCTTGAATTTTGGTAAATTTGATATGTATAAACTCGTGGCAAGATAAGGAATCCGGTGATGTGAATTTTCTAATTTTTCGAGAAGTGGGCCTGGGGCTCACATTTTGCCAATTTCATGATTTTGATGTTTTTCGCTTGGATTATGTTCTATTAGCCTATTGTGACGTATTCGTTGTGGTTTTGATCAGATTCGACACGCGAGCAGGCCGATTTGAGGGGCAAAGGCGTCGCGAGCTAGAGATTTCACCGGTTCGAGGTGAGTAATGATTGTAAATGATATCCTGAGGATTTGAAACCTCGGATCGCACATCGTAGGGCTATATTAAGTTGACTTGCACGCCGGATAGTGGGCATAGGGTAGAGCACCGTTGGGGATTGAGACTTGGTCTGTCCTGATTGATGAATTTACTGTGTATTTGATTGAAATTTAGTTGTTATCATCGTGATTTGGGCCGATCGCCATATTTGGGCTTCGTGGCAACTATTTGAATCCTTCGGGGATTATTATCACTGTTTCCTTACTCTTTGACTTATTACTTGAACTCAGTCATACTGTTTTCTCTACTACTTTACAACTCAGCCACTTTTACTCAGATTTGAGTCATAAATGATATTTTAAATGATAATTTGGGATGAGAACTACTATTTCACTAATGCCCGAGGGACTTGTGATGATACTCTGGCTGAGTGTGGCCGAGGGCCAAATGTGAGGATGCACTGAGTGTGGCTGAGGGCCAGATGTGAGGGTACACTGAGTGATATGAGGCCGAAGGCCTAGATGTGAGGGTTTATATTATGGATATATATATATATATATATATATATATATATATATATATATATATATATATATATATATATATATATATATATATATATATATATATATATCGTGCTGCACGCAATAAGTATATTTATATAGATCGGACTGCACGCTACTTTAGTATAGCGCTTGGGCTGTAGGAGCCCCTCCGGAGTCTCCATCCCCACAGCGAGCGTGGGTACCCATATAGATCGGGCTGCACGCCGCAGCGATATGTGGATCAGGCTGCATGCTGCAACAGTTACTATATGATACTGTTCTGAGAGTGATCTGAGAGAGAGAACTCGAGGGGCTGAGAGTGAGCCCGAGGGGCTGGTACTGTTTTGAGATATTGCCCGAGGGGCTGGTACTGTTTTGAGATATTGCCCGAGGGGCGGACTTTTATGTGCTCATCTTGCATATTTATTTGCCTTCTTACCTGTCATACTGCGGTATTTGTGCCCGCGGGGCGGATTTTCTGTGCTTATCAGCACTAACTGTTTTGAAATCGTTTTCGTAATTATTGAAAAGCTCATTTTCAAAAGAGATTTGAACTGAACCATGGTATTTCTAAAGATTTTACTATTTTCTTAGAAAATTGTACCCATCTTCTATACAACATGTTGGTTGCTTTACGTAATTTCTTACTGCTCAGTTATTATTTACTTTTATTGCTCACTGAGTTGGAGTACTCACTTTACTCCTTGCACCTCGCGCGCAGATGCATGTATTTGTTCACAGGTAGAGGGTTTTGAGCGGGTTGAAGATTTGGATATCGTAGTTGAGCAAGGTGACCGCCAGCGTTCGGGATACCAGATTTCTTCCTTGACTTCTAAATTCTACTCTGTATATTACTGACCTTGTAGTTGTATTTCGACTCCTCTAGATGCTCGTGACTTGTGAGAACTCGGTTTGGGCTGTGTTTGGTTGTACTTCCGTCAAGTAATATTATTAAATCATCTTTAAAATTATTTATACATGTTATCTATTTTTGAAAAAGGCAAATAGGGTTGGTTGGCTGACCTTGTCTTCACGAGAGGCGCCATCATGACCGGAGCGGGGTTTGGGTCGTGATATATTCCTACAATGAAGTCATAAGGAAACACAATAAAGAAACGTACAATTTATTTCATGAAGTCCAATAATATTCTTTATAGCCTCGAAAAAGCAATCCATGTATACCAGCTAGATTGCCACAAAAAAAGGTTTCTAATACACTGAAAATTTATAAAGACGACAAAGCCATAGTCTTTCAAGATTGAAAACGTCAGACACATACAGGAAAATAATTATTTCTCACTTACAAAACCTTGACATCCACAATGTACATACTTTATTACACTAACTTTCCTAAGATGTTTGGGGACACGATATGCACAAGTAGTTGTAAAGTTGTGATCACGAGGTTGTATGCAGTGCAAGCAGCAGAGATACTCATATCCAGGTTGCATGTCAAAACACAGAAAATAGGAAAGAATTGAATATAAAAAACAAACGGATTTTGTAAGTTGTGGAGAATGTTAGCTTCAAACACTTTCTTCCACCTTTCAATCAGGTTGCGATCTGCATAATGTTGTCCAAATAGAACTCATACAGCTCTTTTTGATTTTTCATTTCTTCCATATTAAAGGTCATAAATATATCTGCCCCTCCGATGTGCAATGATGAATATGGGCCAGAATGCTTCACACTTTCTTTTACCATCATTAGGGTCATTGCAAATTTTCAAAACCCAGAAAATATATATTAAGGTCTGGAAATTTCAATCATCAATGTAAGACAAAAAATATTAATACTCAATTTCACCTTGTATCAAATTACTCACCTTCTCTCATTGAAACATCCAACTCATGTAGGGTAGGCTCGATCAACTATCAACCCTCGGGGTATTTATATGTTTTGTCTTGACCCTAGGTATTTTTCAACCGTAAATAAATAATTAAAAAAATAGTGACTTCATGCGCAAAATGATGAACATCACAGTAACAGTTCCCATATCCACTACATGAACATAAATATAATCTTATAGGTAAGTTAAGATTTTATAGCCATTAACCAACACCAAGACGGTGTTATATCTGTACAAAAATTAATGTGTAATCATTCCCCGTAAGAATGTAGGAGAGTCTATGAATTCCACTGTACTAATAAGATATTTTATCTGTGTTTTTATTACTACAAAAGTACATATTTTGTACGTAAGAATTTGAATGTTTCCAGCAAGGATATAGTGGTTCCTGAATCCAAAATACCCTACAATTACACAAAGGAGTGATATTGGTAAGCTTTCTTTGGCTCTTCTTAAACCTCCATCCCTGTCACCTACTTAAACCTGATTAAGGGGGATGGTATAATAAAATGTAATTATTTATGCAACTTTAGGATTATGACCAGTAATTTCAACAGCTTATAAAGCTACCAATAATAGTAGCTTCTTAACTACTCGTAAGAGGAAAAGAATATAGAACCATAAAAGAGATATTGCTGTTATGGAAATGCAACATCCACACCCTTTACCGAATAAAGAAAATGACATTAAGTAAATGCACAGTTACTTGCATGCCTTAATCCTTTTTTTTAGATTGAACATCTGGAGCACTATAAGTCAGAGTATGAGCAATTGATTATGGCCTTAAATGCAACAGGGTCGACAATAATTGCAAGAGGAAAATTATGACTATCTTATTCTTTCCTAGTGTAGAAGTATAAATATATACAAATCAGCATAATAGCATCAAACTTAAAGTATCCAACATCATATATCCTCAAGTGGGAGCTACTTCTACAACTTACCAATTTTTACTATTGGTGTAGTACAGTGGAGATAAATGTGCCTAAAAGGGAATAGGTTGTAGTTCCGACATAATTTAGTGTGTAGCCTCAAATGATAACAGAATCAAACTAAATGATAGAAGCACTGCACAGAGGGAACCAATGATTTGAAAAATATAAAAATTGTGGCCTTTTATAATCTTAGAATTGTGACAAAAGGCCTCAATTACCATTTCATTATCCTTCATGGTAGTAGCATATGAGAAAAATGATTATTGACAAAATAAAAATAAAATATACTCCCTCCGTTTCATATTAAATGAGGTACTTTCCTTTTTAGCCTGTTCCAAAATAAATGACACATTTCTAAATTTGAAAATAATTTAACTTTAAACTCTTTCATTTTACACATTTACCCTTAACGAGAAGCTTTTATAGATGTAGAAATATCATTGCCCCACAAGCTTTTCCCCTTAAGCTTTTAAGACCTCAAATTTCAAAAGTCTTCTTCTTTTTTCTTAAACTCCGTGCCGAGTCAAACTACATAATATAATATGAAACGGAAGGAGTACTTCATATTCACAGAAGTTTTCTACATTGGAAATGTGCCTAATAGGTTTTTGCCAACTGCATATTTAATAACAATGGCAAGATAAGTGAGAGTTAATACCAGCTGTATCCCACAAAGCAAAAGAAAAATAGTTAGGGCAACAAATCGTTAGCTTTTTCTTACCATTATCAAAACAAATCAACTTAAATACAACAGTGCCATAAAAATTAACAATATATAAGATTAGAAAATAGTCTCATTGAAGTGAAAGGAGATTGATGATTAATGATATTCCTTGCTACATTTTCATTAGTCTACAACAAATGCTAACATATAAATTTTTCAAAGATTCACTGACGCCGAAGTGTACATTATTCATCTAATACAACAAAATCAAAGTAATTATATGAACCTAAGTTTAGGCACCTTGATACTTTAGTGGTCGCCTGTACATAACGCAAGTCCATGAAATATTAGAGTGTACATAAAAGCATCAATTGATCCTAAACTATAGAATATAATATGGATATAATATATGAGCAACATTCTATTAGCTCATGAAGAAACAATCACCAGAGAATCCAACAGTACTAGCAAAGCTGAAAAATGCAAAAAAGCTGTAAGTTCTGTTGATGGTTTAAGTGCAAACTGCAAATTGAGAAAAACGATAAATATGTGTGTGTGAAAAGGCTAATATGTATAAGAATAAATACCAAATATATGGACAAAGAAATTGAAGAAAATTTAAAGCCAACAACCATTCCAAAGGTAAGTTTAAAGAATGCAAGGGCTTATTAAATTGTGATTTATTTGTACTTCCAAGTTACTTCTAAGAACAAATAATGGTATACACTTGTTTTACTATTAATAACATGTGCCTTTGATTAGTTAGACCGTTTATAATCTATTCATGAATTTAAACATATAACTTAAGAGCTTACAATACTATCATTTAACAACTAATAGAAAGAGAAGGCATGGAAAATTATCTTCTTTCAGGCTTCTGCTTGAGTTTCAGTTAAAAGACCTTATGACTTATTGATACATGAGTATCACTATAATTTTTAATAGTACTATAACAGTATAACTATTACTTTTGAATAGTACTATTTAACTTAAAAAATTTCTGAAGCACCACCGTAAAAATAACAATCACGCATAACCATAATTTTTCATTTTTAACAAACATCTACTATTTAAAAAATTGAACAGAAGCAAAAATAGCGCAACAAATAATAATTTTAATTAAATAATTTTACAAAGTATTATCTATCCAATCCTTTAAGCGTCGGAGGTATGAGTATTTAACTTTATAACTATATTATTTATGTGGAGTGCCATTAAAACGACGCACAAGTTTGACATCTTCAAATTGTAATAATAAGTTATAATAATATGCATTAGATATTTATCGATGACTCAATGTTATATAAATAAAGTTAACTGAAATAATATCCTTGCAATAATGGTAGCTCATTCAAATCCAGTAGATGATAATCTTTATGCATATGTGAAGCTGACAAACCATATTGCAAATTTTGTTTTTGTCGTGAATTTGAACATTGTGGCTCAGACTGAGATGATGAAACGTGCCAAAACTCTTTTGATAGAAGGCATTAACAGAAAAGAATATCAGCTATTGAGCGTGAAAACAATTATCGATGCATTTGGTAGATTGTTGTAACACCCGATAGCTAATAGGAATTCATTCCTAGAATATGATCAAAGAAGAAATAAAATGTAAACTCAATGCAAAAAAATAAAAACACTATTACTCTCTAATTATTGTATAAGAAGTTCTAATTATAATAGCTTTCTAATTACTATAGCTAAGTTTCTTTTTTATCTATATAATAGAATTGTCCTGATCAAATTTTGTGCACCTCACGACTATTGCATAGAATTACCACCTTATGTTTTTTGTGTCTTTCATTTTTTTAACTCAATTATATATAAATCTTTAGTTAATAAAGGTAAGCAGTGACGACAACTTCAAGACATCACTTCTTGTGAAATTGATAGCTTAATCAAAAAATTTAAATACCATAACATATATCACATCTGCAACCAACTTCAATAAAATTTAAAAACAAAATTTTGATTTTTTGAACTCAATTATATATAAATATTCAATTAATAAAGTTAAGCAATGACGAGAACTTCAAGACATCACATCCTGTGAAATTGCTAGTTTAGTTAAAAAATTTAAATACCATAACATATATCACTTCTGCAACCAACTTCAATAAAATTTAAAAATAAAATTTTGCATCACAAATCAAAGATCAAGTAGCTGACACACAAGGTAAGTTCAATCAGGTTAAAAGGGTATATTTAATTTACGCCAAAGAAAAAGACAGAGGACAATTGTAATGGATTACAAAGACTGCATAACAATCAAATTTATCTGTTTCAAAAGTCATGATCAGTACTAATTGTTTGTAACTTTAAGAAAAATAGTACTGATTTTATAGTGCAAAACTGCATATAGTAATAAAAGTTCATATCGTTCTTACGCGAGGAATATTTAGCCCGTTTCTGCTTCCGTATGCATATTCAAATTTTTCTTGTAAGTTTCTCTGCTCTTCCATGTCAAATTACCTAGAAACTGAATTTGGTGTGAGAAGTTGTAGAGCCATTTGAAGAAGAGATATTAGTACTGTATAAAAGTAACTGATTTGACAAAAATGTGAAGTCATGTTACTGGAACCCTGGGAAGAAGAGTTCACGGGTAAGAAATTGAAATCGTGATGAGACATTGTGGGATTGAACTGCCGAATTTGAAGGATGAATTTATCAGGAAAAATAGGTGAAAATGGCGTTCCCAATTGCCGTTCTTTAAGGTTTCAAATGTACAGACGTTTTCTTTTCAAAAAGGAAGAAACTACTTTTTCTTAGATATAGAATACCTAATTTATTGCTTGTTTTCTTTTAAAAAAATGTTGATAATATTTCTTTTTTAAATATGGAACACCTAACGTGGGGATGGTGCTTTCTATTTAAAAAACATAGAAACTACACTTCTTTTAAAAAATATATATATAGAATACTGTAACGATCCGACCCGTCGTTATGGGAGTTACCGTCCCGTTTTCCCCGTTTTATGCTTTTACATGTTTCATTATATGTGTTTGGAGAATTTGAAGTAACTCAGAGAGAGTTCGGTTAGAAATGAGACAATATGTCTCTTTATGAGAAGGTTAGTTTGAAAAAGTCAACCGAAAGTTGACTTATGATTTAGAAGGTTCGGAATGGATTTTCGATGATTCGACTAGTTTCGGAGGATGATTTGTGACTTAGGAGCGCAATCAAAATTGAATTTGGTGGTCCGGTGTAGAATTAGTCTTGAATTGGCTAAGTTTAAATTTTGGCGAATTCCGGTGGGTAGGTGAGATTTTGATCCGAGGGTCGCAATAGAATTCTGAAAGTTGCAATAGCTACGTTAGGTGATTTTGGATATGCGTGCAAAGTTTCAGGTCATTCGGAGGTGTTTAGGTCGGGTTTTAGATCAAATGCAAGTTTCGGAAGTTTTAGTTTAGCTTAGGCTTGAATCCGTAGTAATTCAATGATTTTGATGTTTATGATAGTGTTTTTATGTTACGAGCAAGTTTGAATGAAGTAATAGAACATATCTGTGTATTTTGTTGAGGTCCCGAGGGCCTCGGGTGAATGCCAGATGGTTAATAGATCGATTTTGGCCTCATATGGACTGCTGGTTTGCTAGTATTTCTGCAGCAGAGAGTTACTCTATGCGATCGCAAGAGAGGGGATGCGATCGCATAGAGCAAAAGTTGAGGGGGCTGGATTGGCCTATGCGATCGCAATAGGCTTTGTATGCGATAGCATAGAGTAAAAGTTGAGGGGGCTGGATTGGCCTATGCGATCGCAATAGGCTTTGTATGCGATCGCAGAAGAGGAATTTTCAGGCCTATGCGATCGTAGGGGTGAGCTACGCGATCGCATTGAAGGATTTTGGGAGGCATCATTTTTGGTCTATGCGATCGCAATGGTATTGATGCGATCGCATAGAAGGGTCGCCTGGACAGAACAGTTTAAGTGTTAATTTCAGTCGCGACCCACATTATTTTTCTACCATTTTTACTCCACAAAGAGAGCTTTTTGAGCGATTTGAAGAGGGTTTTCAACGGGTAGTGATTGGAGGTAAATCTCTTGACTTAAAAACACCATTTTTTATGAATGATCAACCCTCAAATCCATGAAAATAGTTTGAAATTGTGAAGAACTAGGGCTTGGTTTTTGAAAATAAATTTGGGGATTTGAAAGGCCATTTGAGCCCCGATTTTGGTAAACTTTATATGTACGGACTCGTGACGAGAGGAGGAATCCGTTGATGTGATTTTCAGATTTTTTCGAGAAGTGGGCCCGTGGCTCGGGTTTTACCAATTTTGTGAATTTTAATACTTTACGAGTAATTTTGATTGGGTTATGTTTCTTTAACCCATATTTATGTATTCGTTGTTATTTTGACTAGATTCGACGCGCGAGGAGGTTGATACGAAAGGAAAAGGCATTGCGGACCATTCTACGGCCGGTTAGAGGTGAGTAGTTGGTGTATATGATGGCCTGAGGGTTTGAAACCACGGCTTATCACAGTGTGACACTATTGTAGGGCGTGACTCGCACCCCATGGCAGGTGCGTGATTGATTATGACTGGGGATTATGACTTGGTCCATCCCGAACAAGAATGTTTTTATATTGGCGACTGATACGCACCCTGTATTGATTATATCTGGGCTTATTGCCATGTTTGGGAACTTATGCCGATCTGTAGCATCCTCAAAGGTTGATCATCATTGCGATAGCATGTTTTGTATAATCCTTGATCTCAGTCCTGTGTTAAATCACTGTTATGAAATACTAAGTCACTTTTCCTGAAGTTAAATATCTAAATGATATTCTTATTGATAAATTAGAAACTGTGAAGTTAATTGAATCTGTTGCTACTCATATGCATATTGTAGACTGAGTATAGATCGGGCTGCACGCCGCAGTGAATGTTATGATTATATTGCGCTTGGGCTGAAGGAGCCCTTTCGGAGTCAGTACACACCCCCAGTGAGCGCCGTCGACGTTAAATGAATCGGGCTGTACGCCATATCGTGTTCATGTGCATTGCATTGCATCCTTGCATTATACTTGACTGATATACTTGATGTTGCTTTGTTGTTGGTTCGTAGTGAAGGTGTCGGACTGTTAGATTTAGCTTTACTTTGTGGTATTTCGTGGATTTCTTATCTTCAGACATTATATATGCTTATTACTCACTGAGTACTTAGTACTCACCCCTACTCCCTGCACCTTGTGTGCAGATTCAGGTACACCGGAGGCTTAGCTGAGCAGTCTTTGTTTCCAGAGCTTATCAGAGTTGTTGAGGTAGCTGCTTGACGTCGCTGGACCTAACTACTATTTCTATTTCAGTTTTATCTATATATACATTTCCAGACTTGAGTATTTCGTTCAGATATTGTTATCCAGTTTTGTTTAGAGGCTCTAGACTCGTGACCCCAGATCTTTTGGGAATGTTTTTATTCAGACATCATATTTTCTCAGTATTATTCTTCTATAAATATTGGATTATTATTCTAAAACTATTAGATACTCTCCTTAAATTGTTGGTTTTTGAAATTTATTGTTGATTTGGGAGCGAATATTGGTCAGGCTTGCCTAGCTTTAGGGTTGGGGGCCATCACGACCAGGTTTGGGTCGTGACAAGTTGATATCAGAGCCTAGGTTACTAGGCTTCATGAGACTTGAGCTGGTTTAGTAGAGTCTCGTGGAACGATACGGGGACACCTGTATTTCTCCACGAGAGGCTGCAGAACCTTTAGGAAAACTTCACTTTCTTGGAACTCTTATCGTGCGTACTTGATTCAGTTTGATATATAACTCTTGAAATTCCTTCCACACGTCTGTATGCGCACGTGAATTCTCAGTAGTATATGTGCCTTGATGGCTTGTGAATTCCCTAATCGAGGGGCGAGATGTAATCTCTGTGAGTTGATGTTGGGCCAGTTTGGAGGACATGAGGCCGGACCTTTGCTTATGGGTTGAGCACCAAGGTGCTGATTTTGTGAGCTGGAGTTATGAACTTATATGTTCACTATTGTCCCAAATTGTGGGAATGGCTATTGGATAGCTACATAATGAGTATGTTGGCACTGTGTGGTGTGTATGACAGTGGAAGGTATACAAAAACATGAACTAAAGGTAAAGCTAATTGGTAATTGGCTTATAAGGGAAATCTATTTGTTATTTTAGTTAGATAAGTATGGGAGCTGAGATCGATTCTGTAAATGTATTGTGACGAAATCGTTCAGTCAAGAAGACCACCTTGAATTCCGAAAGCATTAAAGAAATAATATGTTCCTACTTGGTTAAATAGCCCAATAATGGAGGGTTGAAGGGTATTTTCTATGTGTTATGATTCAAATAGGTGCAACGCATGTCCATGTATCAATTTTGATAGTGAATACATGTAGTATTGAGATTTATGTAATTGATATGGATTTTGATGCTTTGTCAAGTTGTGGATGTGTTGTTAGGATGGTTTTGGTGATTCTCTGGCAGGTGGATAGGCCCAATTACAAAGGAGACTCTGCCGAAATTTTTGAAAAATTTGGGACTTAGTAAAAATTTGGTCGCCTAGAGAGTGGGCTTGACTGTTATGTGAGTGAATGCAAGAACTTCAGAAGAGTTAAAAATTCCAGATGATTTGTGTTTCCACAAGCTTATAAAGGAACGAGTTCAATATTACTATGGTATTAAGACAACAATAGAGCATATGCGTTATGATTTATTGAGTGCGTTTTGATCTATGGCTTTCGAGCCAAATTGGGGAGCTTGTTATTGGTTAGTTGATTGTATGGTTATGTGCTGTGTCGAATCTAATTTGAGGCATGCTGGCGAATCAAATCTGGTTGTGGAAATTAGGCTGAGAATGGCATGGGTGAAGGAAATTTTTTGACAAGATGTCAAGAGCTCGGATGAGCAGGAAAGACGTTTCAATGGTTAAGATAAATTGGTATTGTTTTCAGCGTCACCTGAGAGCGGTGTCGTGTCCTGGTTTGTGATTCTTGATCGCTTTACAGCGTTAGTACGACCGGTAGTTTGGAGGTACGCTCCAAATATTGTTATGGTAGGTTGTGGGAGTGTGTCCCACGGGAATATTATATAAGTGTGGCATGTGATCACTTGATTGGTTAATGATGTAAACCAAGTATGAAGGTTGTGATGGTGTCGTAAAATTAAAGATTCATTCCCGGAGGGCACTTGGCATATTGGGTTGTGAACTGGGGAGGATTACCTCGATTATGATGGTTGTTCTTGTGCGTTATGAGAAAAAAAGGGATTTATTATGGACTTTTGAAAGGTTATCAGGCTAGTTCAGTGTGATCAGAATTGGCTTGAAGTCGATGGATATATTTAATGTGAATAATGGCTCTATATCAGGCCAGATGTGTGCATTTTTGTAACGCAGTCCTCGTGGAAGAGTAGTTAGGTTGGTGTTTCTTTTCTAGATATTTTGCGTAGTGATGCCTTGCACTGGGTGAGTTGTGAGATGGCTTGAGAAATTGCTATATGTTAAGAATCCGCGTAGGAATGACATTATATGAGCATCTTGGCTCTTGCGATTCAGATTGTACATCGCACCTCAGTTGTGCTTGAGTTTTGTAGCTTATAACACTATATGTCCCTCAGAGATATTATTATGCACTTAGCATGCGTACGACCGATACTCGCAATGGTATTGATGCGATCGCATAGAAGGGTTGCCTAGACAGAACAATTTAAAGGTTAATTCCAGTCGCGACCCACATTATTTTTCCACCATTTTTACTCCACCAAGAGAGCTTTTTGAGCGATTTGAAGAGGATTTTCAACGGGTAGTGATTGGAGGTACATCTCTTGACTTAAAAACACCATTTTTATGAAGAATCAACCTCAAATCCATGAAAATAGGTTGATATTGTGAAGAACTAGGGCTCGATTTTTGAAAATGAATTTTGGGGATTTGAAAGGTCATTTGAGCTCCGATTTTGGTAAACTTTATATGTACGGACTCGTGGCGAGACGAGGAATCCATTGATGTGATTTTTGGAATTTTTCGAGAAGTGGGCCCGGGGCTCGGATTTTACCAATTTCGTGAATTTTAATACTTTTCGAGTATTTTTGATTGGGTTATGTTTCTTTAACCCATATTTATGTATTCGTTGTGATTTTGACTAGATTCGACGGGCGAGGAGGTTGGTACGAAAGGAAAAGGCATTGCGGACCATTCTACGGCCGGTTAGAGGTGAGTAGTTGGTGTATATGATGGCCTGAGAGTTTGAAACCACGGCTTTTCACAGTGTGACACTATTGTAGGGCGTGACTCGCACCCCATGGCAGGTGCGGGATTGATTATGACTGGGGATTGTGACTTGGTCCACCTCGAACAAGAATGTTTCTATATCGGCGCCTGATACGCACCCTGTATTGATTATATCTGGGCTTATTGCCATGTTTGGGGCCTTGTGCCGTTCTGTAGCATCCTCAAAGGTTGATCATCATTGCGATAGCATGTTTTGTATAATCCTTGATCTCAGTCCTGTGTTAAATCACTATTATAAAATTCTAAGTCACTTTTCCTGAAGTTAAATATCTAAATGATATTCTTATTGATAAATTAGAAACCGTGAAGTTAATTGAATTTGTTGCGACTCATATGCATATTGTGGACTGAGTATAGATCGGGCTGCACGCCACAGTGAATGTTATTATTATATTGCGCTTGGGCTGAAGGAGCCCTTCCGGAGTCTGTACACACCCCCAGTGAGCGCCGTCGATGTTACATCGTGTTCATGTGCATTGCATTGCATCCTTGCATTATACTTGACTGATATACTTGATGTTGCTTTGCTGTTGGTTCGTAGTGAAGGTGTCGGACTGTTAGATTTAGCTTTACTTTGTGGCATTTCGTGGATTTCTTATCTTCAGACATTATATATGCTTATTACTCACTGAGTACTTAGTACTCACCCCCTACTCCCTGCACCTTGTGTGCAGATTCAGGTACACCGGAGGCTTAGCTAAGCAGTCTTTATTTTTAGAGCTTATCAGAGTTGTTGAGGTAGTTGCTTGACGTTCGCAGGACCTGACTACCCTTTCTATTTCAGTTTTATCTATATATACATTTCCAGACTTGAGTATTTCGTTCAGATATTGTTATCCAGTTTTGTTTAGAGGCTCTAGGCTCGTGACCCCAGATCTTTTGGGAATGTTTTTTTATCAGACATCGTATTTTCTCAATATTATTCTTCTATAAATATTGGATTATTATTCTCAAACTATTAGATACTCTCCTTAAATTGTCGGTTTTTGAAATTTATTGTTAATTTGGGAGCGACTATTGGTCAGGCTTGCCTAGCTTTAGGGTTGGGCGCCGTCACGACCAGGTTTGGGTCGTGACAAATACCTAATTAATTGTTTTCACATTCAAAATTTAAAAATAGAAACTAATTTTATCTAAAATAACTAATTTGTCCTAAAGTGCCAAGTTACTTATTATGATGATGCCACTTGGCTTAATTAGGATGCTTCTTCCTCTCTTTTTAATTATAGATAGATTTTATTAGTTTTCTCATTTTATTCTTACTGAAAATTTAAGTAATATATTTTTTTTACCTAAATTATAATTTTGAATTCATCAAAAATATAAAGAGATAAGCCTTTTATTATTTCTATAAAAAACGTACTAACATTTTTAATAATTAATAAAATGTGTTATATATATATATATATATATATATATATATATTCTAATAGTTTCTTTATATTTTTGTATTTTTCATTATGAAATTATGAGTTCTATTTATTAACTAAATTTTCTTACATGAGAATGTTAATTAGTATATGTATTTTTACGATATCATTTCATTTAATTATTTTTTTAGTATTCTTCATTTAATACTATTTATTTATTATAATTTTAGTTATGTGTATATGTACGATTTTTCTCATAATAATTCTAACTATTTTTATAAGTCTTATAATTCTATTTGTTTCTTGGTTATCTAATTGTATTATCCATTACTTAATATTGTTAAATTGAAATACGAATTTAGTATAAACTACTCCCACACACATACTACTACTACTACTACTATATTAGGAAGAAATTACTCTCCAATTTGAATTGGTAACTTTTGATTTTTTGTTTTTTTATTTTAAAATAATTACAAAACTCCAATTTGAATGAGTAGAATAATTTTTTTTTTTTTGTATTTTTCGTTTTTATTGATAATTATATGATATCTATATTTGTTAATTCAAGTATTGTAACCAACTAATTAAAAAAAAATAGTTAGATAAGTAGTTTATTTTATCTTAACAATGCCACTTGACTTTTTGTAGTCAAGATACTTGTCTTAATTTAGTGCTTTTGCTTCTTCTATTCTATATAAAAATTTGTATTTAAAAATTTGTACTATTTTCAAATATTAAAACCAACATATCTCCTTCATTATAAAGTCAAATGGAGTGATTCAAAATCTTAAATTCACTAGAATTTCATGAAGAATCCATTGGAGGCATCAAAAGCAAGTTTCGAAATTGTTTGATACAAGAAACGAAGTAGAACAACTGGGTATTATTGGCTATTAATGTTGTTGGAGTTTTTCTCATCTTGAATGTTTGGGATTGGGAGAATTCAAGGATGTTCTTCAAGTTTATTCCGCGGGGTACATGTTTTCTATTCGGTTTTGATTATATTATGTTATTCCATCTTCGTTTTTAGCATTTGATTGATTATTTCAAAACAGAAATCGAAGGTTTTTGTCTAAACTTTTCTAAAGTAAAATTTTGAGTTCTAAACACCGATTCAGAGTCAAAATTGAGTTAAATTAGTATGGTTGTACTTGTAATTGAATGGGTTATCGGATTCTGTAAGTTTTATCGGGTTTTGAGGTTCAAGCTCGGGTTTGACATTTTGGTTGACTTTGAATATATGTGTAAAGATTCGACCTTTGTCAATTGGGTATGCTTCCTAAGACATTATTTGATGATTTTGAGTTGTTTTTTGTTAGTTTCGAGCCGTTCGAAGGACAATTTGAGCGGGATTGCGTTTTATCGATTGGGCTTGTTTGAGGTAAGTATTTTGTAACTTTGTGTGGGTAAAACTACCGTTTAGAATTTGGGTTGATTGTGCTATTTGGGTTATGTGAGGACCATGTACGCAAGGTGACAAATGGGTACACAGGCTATACGTGGTATTTGACTGGTTTAGATAATGTAGACTCTTTTCATGCCTTTATTGAATTTTCATAACATGATATATCTCTCATTGTTAATCTGCTTTTACATGCTCTATTGTTATTGTTAGTACTTATTTTACGTCTTAATTGTTACTTTGCTCTCATATGCTTTAGTTGAAGTTATTGTCTTCCTTATTGTCTTGTTACCTATTAATTGTTGAATTACTTTTAATTGAAGTTGTTATTTCGTGGAATATCTTTTTGAGTTATTGGTGTTGAAGTTATAATCGTCGTTATCACATTGAGATGAAGTTGTTAATTGTTGAGTGTCACGACCCAATTTCCAAACCCAGTCGTGATGGCGCCTCTCCTGAAGACAAGGCCAGCCAACTACCCTAAATCATCTCTTTAATAATTATTAAACATAAATGAATAGATAAATGCAGCTTATCTACAACCCAACACAACCCGACCGGGGTGTCACAAGTCACGAGAAGCTAAAAAGACTGAACACCACTACAGGGCCAATAATATATACAAGAAACAAATCTTGGAATTCTAAAGACAACGTTCGGTGCCGCGAATGATGGCGGTCACCTTGGTCAGCCGCAATAGTGATACCTTCAATCCGCTAATAACCCGCTACCGGGTGAACAATACCTCCAACTGCATGCGAGGTGCAGGGAGTATAGTGAATACTCCAACTCAGTGAGTAATTAGAGTAAATAATAATTGAGCGACAAGAAATCACGTAAGAGCACTCCATCATGCTTTATAGGGCAGAATAACCCTTTGAGAAAAAAATAGTAAAACCGTGAAAATCCTTTAGAAATATCTGGTTCAGTTAAAATCCTCTTTGAAAATATCTTTTTTCCAACAGTCAAGCATATGAATGCGATATCAAATAGTGCAAGTCAGCACATAAGTCAACCCCTCGGGCACAACACTCCACCAATAAATAATACCAGGGTATCTGGTAAATAGTGCAAAGCATGCATACCAATGATATGAGAGTGCTGAATGTCATGACACGTAGTACAAACAGGAACCAATGCATGAATGTAATACAATGCACATGACCGCTGCGCGGCGCAGCTCGATCCATTTGAGTACCCGCGCTCGCTATGGGGGTTCAGACTCCGGAAGGGCTCCTACATCCCAAGCGCAATATCAATATCACACCGCTGCGACGCATAACTCGATCCATCCTCAGTCAAGAAATGCACATATAACACTGCTGCGGTGCGTAGCCCGATCCATGCTCAATACAGAAATGCACATAAGCCACTAGGGCAATATTCAAATGATAGTTCTTAGTTCAAAACGTCAGTAAGATATCACTTAAGTTTTCAAATCATGAAAAATGGTCGAATTTGCAAAACAACATTAAAACCCTAGACCGAGATCAAATAGTATGCAAAAATAATGCGAAAACAACGATATCAATCCCTGAAGGATTCACATAGTTGGCACGAATCCCAAACATGGCAATCAGTCCAAAGTATGATGATAACAAGTAGTTTCAGCCAAATACGTAGTAATTTCATCAATCGGGACAGACCAAGTCACAATCCCCAAAGGTGCTCTACCCCACGCTCGCTATCTGGCATGCATGTCACCTCAATACAATACAATGATGTGCAAATCTGGGGTTTCAAACCCTCAGGATATCATGTACAAGTATTACTCACCTCGAACCGGCGAAATGTCTAGCTCGCGACTCCTTTGCCCCTCAAATCGACTTCCACGCGCGTCGTATTTAACCAAAATCAGAACGAATATATCACACTATGCCAAGGGAACAATACCCAATCGAAAACAATCAAAATTATAGCAAAAATCTCGAAACTAGCAAAACCCGAGCCCCGGGCCCACTTCTCGAAAAATTACAAAACATACATTACCGGATTCCTCGTATCACCACGAGTTCATACATACCAAGAACTCCCAAATCCGAGCTCAAATGACCTATCAATTCCCAATTTGAAATATCAAAAACTCAAGCCCTAGCTTTACCTTTTTTTAATGAATTTCAACCAACTTTCATGTTAAATCTATCATAATCTCGTGTATTTAAGCCAAGGAACTTACCTCTAATCATTCCTCCTTGAATCCCTCTTCAAAATAGCCTCAAAGCTCTCAAAGCTCGCTAAAAATGGTGGAAAATACATAACCCTCGCGGATGAAATATAACATAAAACCCTTCTGCCAACAGCGACTTTCGCTTCTGCGGTCCCGCTTTCGCTTATGCGGGACCGCTTCTGCGGCCAAATTCCCGCTTATGTAGATTTTCATTTAAAATCTAACTTCCACTTTGGGGCTCCACATCCGCTTTTGCGGATCAACCAAAGCCGCTTCCGCGACAAAATGTCCGCTTCTGCGGACCCGCCTTTGCGAACCATTGTGAGCACGTGATTTTTGCTTCCCGAAAACTACTCCAAAAGAAATCAAAAAATAAAACAAATTGTCTTTGGGTACAATTTTGAGAATTTTGCGTGACATTTTGGATAATTATTTTGTCTACGAATGTTTATCTTGTTTAATTAATGCAAAAATACAAAACAATACACGTTGCATGCATATTTAGGATTTAATTGTACATCTTGGAATTAATTAAACCATGTTTTGTTTAAAAGAATGAAAATCACAAAAAAAAAAATGTATTTTGGTAGTTTTGTCATTTTTATTGTTTAGTTGTGTGATTTTATTAAGGTTGGATCTTGTGTGTTAAATATTGTTAAAGGCTAATTAATATCTTTTAAGATAATTTTGGTTTTACAACTTGTTTTAGGATTTTGGGTAATTGGTAATTAAAAAAGGATTTAAAAAGAAGAAAAAGAAAGAGTGGAAAAAATGAAGAAAACTCGGTTTGGGCCAAAACTTTAAAATGAAATCGGGCCCAAATCAATACCAAATGACCCGGTCCAAATGACCTGGTCTCTCAGAGGTCCAAACAACACCGTTTTGGCATAAATAATCTGAGCCGCTAATTCATTTCAATCACACGGTCCAGTTCAGTCCCCATAACCAACCAAACAACATCGTATGGACGTCTCAGATCTGAGTCGTTCCTTCCTTTTAATCCAACGGCCTCAAGTCTTCCCCATAGCCCGATCCTTTTAGACCCGAGCCGACCCAGTCTCTCAATGAGACCACACGGCGCCTTTTCACTTAAGTGAGAGATCTAGGCCGTTGATCCCGTTTGATCCAACGGCCAAGATCAAACCATCCCCCACTATATAAGGATAATCTCTCAACCCAGCCCCCCAATCCAAACACCCCCTGTCACCCCTTCGTCTCTCTCAAAGCTCAGAGACGGACCAGGCAGAACCCTAACCGCCATGTGACTCCACCATCTGAAACCCGGCGGCAACAACGCTACTGGTCACCAAAATTACACCCCTAGTGCATCTGACCACCCCAATCCGAATCCACCACCCTGTTACCTCGAATGAGTCCCTAGCTTCTTGAATCTTCATTTGAAGGTTCGAGCCAAACTGAAACCTACACCAATCCACCCCAAACTTACACCATGTCACCCCCTAACCTCCCTCATACCCAAAACACACTTGGTTCCGTTCGAATCTGGCTAGAAAAATTCGAACCACAAATCGAACCCCCAATAACCCTAGAAAACCAAAGGCTGAAATTTGTCCAAATTAAAAGAGTTTGGGTGTCTAACTGACCTTAGTCGAAATGTTCTCAGTTAAAATAGTTTGGATGTCCAAATTGAGAACACTCGACTAAGGTCCGTTCGACCTCAAAAAATCCATGTCCGAGTTGGTCCTAAGGTCGTCTGTTTCTGATTTTCTCACTGAGGTATTTTTCCCCTTCCTGTGTTCTATTTTTTTTGTTTATACTTGTTTATGTGTTTAGTTTAGTTTTGTTTTTTTTTCCAATTTCGTATCAATTGTTTTGTCCATCTCCAACCAGACCTTTTATTTGGTCGATTCTTCTTCTTGTCATGGTCGACTAAGTTATAAACTATATAGTCGATTTGATAATGTCGTCGAATAGCTAGTTTTATAAGTCCCCTATTTTGTCCAAGGAATGAATCACCCTGTTGTTCTGTTTGACTCTGTTTGTTTTTTTTATCAATTGTGTATATGCAATCGATTAAATTAGGGTCGTCAATTAAATTTGCTTGAAAAAACTGAAGAAGCATGATAATAGGCCATTTTCCTGTTTCCTTTTCTGTGTTAAACTTTTATTGAGGTGAACATGTGGATTTTCAGTTTTGATCACTTCATTGGGTTTGAGTTGATCAGGATTGGTTCCCAATATGGTCAACTCATTCCATTTGATTGATACTTTCCTGATTTTGATCTTGACCTTCTGCTTTGAATCTACTTCCTGAACTTGATTAGGAATTGGATATAGCTGTAGTAATTTAGTTGATCAATTAGGAGTCAGGTGTTAGGGTTATAACTTATATAGGTTCTAACATCAGATTAATAAGGCTTATGGTAATACAGTAATATACATGGGGGTCAAGGGGTAGTTTTGGGATTTTACAGGTTTGTAATTAGAATAACTTAAGGGGCTGTCAAGTGGCTAATTAGATATATTAGTTTAATTATCAGCGGGGAACCAAACAATAGGCATGGGAATGGATAGGAATACTTTAAACACCCATGACTCTTCAATAAAACAAATAGGGACAAGGAATGCTAGAGTAGGGAACAGGGAGTTAAAACAAGAACAAGACACTTAGGAGTGGGGATTGAGAGGGTATGGGCAGTGAGGATCTGATGGTTTCAAGACAGACCTTAGAGGCCTGTTGTTGCATATAAATAGTGTCATTTTGACTAAGAAGGGGCTGGATTTTCGAACAAGAATTCAGAGATAAAAAGTTGAAGTAGGCTGTTTTCTTACAGTTATTTTTCATAGAGTCTAGGCTGAATTTTTACACTAAAAGTTCAGGTAGTTTTAGAGTGTTTCTATTTTGGTGTTAAAGAACAGAGAATCAGAACTGTTCTATTGCATCTCTTGCATCTGGTTCCCTTCTGTTTCTGCCTGTGATTGCACTTTGGTTTGCTGGGTTTCAAGTGGTATTTCCTGGGTTGTGCTGGATTTTCTGTTGGTTTTTAAATCTGTCCCTGGGTTTTCTGTTTGCTGGTTATTGCTGGTTGTTGCTTAGTATTGCTGTTGTTGTATGCTACTGCATTTCTGCTGATTTTCCTCTTCTTTTGCTTCCCATATCAGGTACACAACTGATACACTAGCTATTGTAAGTTGAAACATGAAGTATGAATACATATGAAAGAGTGGAAGTTTGAAGTCTTTAATTAGTTTTAACCTTCTTCTTCACTTATTATTGTTAGAACATTTCATACACTACGATTATGTAAATTTTTGCCACCTTTTGTGTAACTGGACAGTTTTGTAGTAATGTAATAAATAATGTTCTGTTTTAGATTGGTTATTAGGTAGTATATGTTCAAATGCATGACAAGTATAATCAGGCCAGTAGACCTCTAATTATGAGGGCAATCTAATTTCAGCATGCAAATGGTTTGAATTTAGGATTAAAACTAGACCTCTAAGTTATCATGTTCCAATTGATTGTTTTTTCTACAACGTGCAGTAGTTTGTTTAATTAAATATCATCATTTTTATATTTCAGCTTTGCAAAACTGTGAACATGTGTAGAATAACTTAACTAGGCTTCAACATTTGAATAAGATGGCCCAGGTTACATTTAACACTACATGCATCGGACCTGGGCCCATGTTGGCAAACCTACTGCCCATATGCACCTTCACATTCTGATTTAATAAAATGAATTTGGAACCCGACTATAACAATTCTTAAGCGTGTAAATTAATTAGGATCTTTTTCTTCTTTCATTTTTAGAGACGAGCTTAATAGAAAAAATGTAGTCACTTTAGGATGATCCTTTTAAAATAACGAGATGAGCCTCGCCAAATAGAACGTGCAAGTTGTGGGGACCTGAATAAATGGATATAATAATTGGATAGACTTCGGGATTGGCCGTTTAGTGAACTTCACGGCTTTTTCCCCAAAATAACAATGTGTTAGTCTCTTTAGGTGCGCACTTTAAATAACCTTACCTTCTTAAACTCGGGTGCGCATTTATGCGATCCAAATCTAAATCTTAACGAAGTTGAAATGCGTCGACAAATCACGAGTACATTGACTGTGACGTGGTTCGGTATGCATTTCCTTGATGTTGCAATTCTTTTAAAAAATAATGAATGAGACGAACCTCGCCAAACAAAACACACAAGATGCGGGGCCCTTTATACGTGTTTGTAAAGTTACTTAGACTTCGGGATGGGCCTTTTAGCAAAATTTCACGGCCTTACCCAAAGTAATGATACGCTAGTCGCTTTAGGTGCGCCTTTAATAATTTACTTTATTAAACTTCGGTGCACATTTATGTGACCCAAATCCAAATCTCAGCGCAGTTGAAATGTGTCGATAACCACGGGTACATTGATGTGACGTGGTTCGAGATACGTTCTCACAACGTTGCAATTCTTTATTAAATAATAATTACAATAATAAAAGCGGTGAAGAGTTAAAACTTGCATATAAGTTCATAATTGCTAAAATCAGATAATTGAGCCGAATATAACAATTAAGCGACCGTGTTAGAACCACGAAACTCGGGAATGCCTAACACCTTCTCCCGGATTAATAGAATTTCTTATCCGGATTTCTGATTCGTAGACTGTAATATGGAGTCAAATTTTTCCTCGATTCGGGATTCAAACCGGTTACTTGGGACACCCTAAATCTCTTAAGTGGCGACTCCAACTCTTAATAATAGATCCCGTTTCGATTTTCCTTTAATTGGAAAAACTCCCTTTAGTACGCCCCTCTCGGGGTGCGGTAGCGTAAAAAGGAGGTGTGACAGCTCTGGTGACTCCGATGGGGATTATACCCAGAACCACTGGTTCAGGATTAGAATTCGAGCTTAGAATGAATTGTTGTGTTTGGCTTTATCTGATTTTTTGTTACATGATCTGTGCTTAATGTGCTAATTGACAGCTTTTTACCGCTTTGACATTATTTGAACTGTACATATAAACTGTGCCTAAACCTTTTCTCCTAACCTCCGGGGATATGCTTACTGGTTGAGACTCCCTATTTTGTTAGTGCCATACCTTGAAATAAGAAAAGGGCTCGGACAAGTTACAAAGTCGTACGATCTCGCGGGTCCCCGGTACGTAGCCCCCTTCCCGACTCGAGTTGTCCTCTCGGGTACACTGTCTAGAATACATACCCAGGTTTTTAACCTAGAATAACTTGACTTCATTCCGGATCCCTAGTAGGAACGCTTATTTGCATCATGTTGCATTTGACTTAGGGGACTCAACACAGGGGTTGGGTCCTTCTAGACCAGGTAACCTGAAATAAAAAAGACCATCCTATTGTATCCTGTTTGTTTTATGCATTTCTTTGCTTCAGACATGCATGCTGACCAACTTATAAAAATCGAGAATATTGGAAAATGGGAAAAAAAGGAAAAAGAGAAAAAATAGCAGTGTAGAGAGATAACTACTTATTTTTAGAAAAAAAAACCAATGTCCAAGTAATGTCGAAACTCTGCCGAAATTTTGGGAAAATAAAAAAATCGAGGAATGTTTTAATTTGATTTATTTGAAAAAAAAAACAAAAGAAAATAATCTTGTTTTCAAATTCAGTTCTATCGCAGAACTACGCTGGTTTGATTCTTACCGGATGTGAGATACGTAGGCAACCCTCATCGGGTCCAACCTCCCCTTTTGCAAAAAAAAAATCCAAAAAATGTCAAATTCTAATTTTGTTATAAATTAATCGGGTGATGCCGTTCTTATCAAATATAGTCGAATGTTCCCGAAAGGAACGCCGGAAGGCTAACTTTGCATAAATGACCGCTTTGGGTCAGGTTTGATTTTTGACCCTCACAGCCTTAAAATCTTCGTCCCCGAGGCGCTAAAAGGTCGTGTTTGCAATACCGGATCATTTATTTTAATTTAGAAAACAAGAAAAAGAGTCTTGAATAAATTAGGTGATGTCGTTTGTCAAAAATAGCAGAATGTTCCCGAAAGGGATGCCGGAAGGCTGACTTTTCATAAACGGCCACTTTTGGTCATTTTAGGCTTTTGGCCGATTAACCCCTACAGCCATAAAATCTTCGTCCCTGAAGTGCTTAAAGGCCGTGTCCGGAAAACTAGTCTTTCTTTTCTTTAAAATTGGGAAAAAAAGAAAAAATTAGTTTTATTTGTGAGTCAAATAAAGGGCTTTCTTTTGTCTAAATCAGCCTAATAAATGTGACGAATGAGCACGAGTCAGAATTCATCTATAGCTATGATAAACAGGGTTCCTTTGGGTTTGCGCATGTGGTGGAATGACTTAGGAGAGGCAGGGCAAGACACAGTCAAGTTATACTTGGGAGACCTTGTTGGGTTGCTGAATATTGATCCGAGAGGGGACATCATACGGGCATTAATTTCATTCTGGGACCCAGCAAATAATGTGTTTTATTTCTCAGACTTTGAGCTTACACCGACACTAGAAGAGCTGGTAGGGTACGTCGGGGGCCCTAAAATTCCTATGAGAGAGCAGTATCTTATTGTGCCGAGGGCCGTGACCGTACACATGTTCTTAGACACTGTGAAGATCCACAGAACGGTACACAACCCAGATTTATCAGAGGGTTTTTGTACTTTGGCGTTCATATATGACAGATATGGTCATCTTGGAGGGTTCAACAATGCCGAGGGTAAAATCTGCAGTAGGGAAAATCGGCTGAAATGGGAAAGGCATAGGTGTATTGCTTTTATGATAGCCTTTCTGTGTCTGCTGGTATTCCCTAGGAAAGACGGGAAAATTAATATACAAGTTGCTGGGGTTGTCAACACTTTTCTCAAGCAAGACAACAGCACTCTGGCAGCAATCATAATAGCAGACATCTTCCGTATTCTTACTGTTTGCAAAGTCGGAGGGGGTTTCTTTGAGGGTTGCAATGTATTGCTCCAAATGTGGATGGTTGAACACTTGTTTCGTTGCCCTCGATTCATGAGCTATGGGTCATCTGAAAGAACTTGTATAGAAGAGTTTTCCACGAGGGTCGACGGGTTCAGTTTGCAGATGGGGTTACTGAATGGGTAACTCTCTTGCGTTCCGTCTCCGCAAGCCAGATAGAATGGGCATTTGGGTGGTTACCCATAAACGAAATCATACACGGGTCAGCCGCCAAATCTCATTTACTGCTGATGGGTCTCAAAAGTATTCAACCATATGCGCTATACCGAGTATTGAGATAGTTGGGGCGGTGCCAAATAGTCCCAAAGGAAGAGGATCTCAGTGGCCAGGTGGTCGAAATCGGGCCCAGTGGGCAACTCCTTGAAGCGGTAGTTCGGAAAATCTGGAATGAATGTCAAACCCTGAAAGTAGATACTTGTGTGCGGGATCGGGCCAAAGGTGAAGTGTTGCCAGAATACCTCGCATGGTACAGAAGATAACTTGAGAACCAGAGGCCAGCTAAAAAACCCCACGTCCAAGACTTCGCAGAATCATCACAAGCGCAATGGGGTTGGTTGGCAAAAGAAGAAGGCTATCGGGTTGAAATTGGCAAGTTGAAACAACAGGTTCGGGACCTAAAATATGAAAATAGCTTGCAAGTTGATGCTGATATGGGAGAAAAGAACAGGTTGACCCAAGAAAATAGGGCCTTGAAAACCCAAATTCGACGAGTCAGAATGGATGCCGACAACCAATAGAGAAATTGGGCCGACAAAAGGATGATAGCTGGGTTGAGAAGCCAAGTCATTGAAAGCCGAGAGGGTTTGGAAAGGGCAGAAGCTAGCATAATAAGAATTCGAGCCAGATGGGCAAAAGGTACAGTAGCACAAACAAAGCACCTGCGGCAAGTGAAGAGGGATTATGAAGGGACCATTGCAATATTAAGAGAAACAAATTCCACTCTCAAAGAACGGGTCTTTAAACAAGCCCGAGATGCCAGAACTGACAGGGAGCATTGCTATGATTTAATGGCACGAATGGAAGAACAAATGGATAAGTTCCAGGATCAGCTCGTTGACAACGCTCAAGTGCTGGGAGCAAAGAATCAACGAATAGAACAACTGCTTATGGAAAGGAATAGAATCAGGGGTAGAATCGAAGAGATCGAGAACTACATCACCATGAGGTGCCTAGCATGTGAGGAAATGCCCCGTACTACCCTCTTTGCTTCAGTCATTGGCTACGTCCACCAGATCATGTAAGAATTGAAAAGCTTGCAAAGGGGCCTTGCACCAAAGCCCGCAGAAAGGCCGAACGATGCCCCGCAGGCACCAAAATTCAAAGCTTTAATGTATCCCTAGTCCAAGTCTCTATTTGATATTTTTAAAGTCTGTTTTCTGTCTGTGTGTTTCTTTTTTCACATCAAATTATGATAGTAGTGTGGAGTCTGTATTTTGTTTTTCCTTTTCCAAGTGGGTAGTTTGTATTAGAATATTTCGATAATGAAATGAATTTTCCAAAAATTGGTGTCTTTATTTCTCACATGTGGCAGAACTACGCCCCGTCTGATTCATGCGGGGACATGATACGTAGGCAATCCCCATAAAATTCGACCACCACTAAAAATAAAAGAGAAAAGGCAAAGTGAATAAACGAAAAGAAAAGAGAGAAAAACAAATAATTGAAGGTTTCAGAAATTCTTCAAAGAGGCACAAATAAAGTAACCCGGGATGACGCATGCGGTCGAGAAAAGACATGTTAGAAATGGTTAAACTGCCTAGGAACATTGCATTTCCCAACGTGCAATTGCAATATATGTTAAACTCTAACGCTAACCAGTTTGTTGTTTTTCAGAGATTTCAAACACAGTTAGTTAGTTAGAACATTCTGGCAGATTACCATTACCAAACAAGATCTAAAGGGCCCATACTAAGAAGCATGACTAGTTCAGACCAAAGTGTTGAGTAGGAAAGGACGAAGAATCAGATGCTGAGAGAGGCAATAGAAAAAATGGAAAAAATGAGACTAGAGATGAATAAAATGCAGCTAGCCTTGGCTAGGGTACAAAAGGGGCCCGAACCACCCGTTACTCCTACTCTCCCACCAGGACACATGCTAGAATACCCTCACCACGGCCCGTCAACAAGCCTCCCAAGTCACCACTACTATCAGGGAAAAAATCCCTATGATCCCCAAGTTCCACCACCCAATCAGAACCCTCCTCCACCAAGTGTTCCTATTTTCGTGGAACTCCCACCAGCCACGCTACAAAGATCTTCCAGTGAGCCGCTGTTTCAGGCTCACGATAACCAATATTACCCCTTGAACCGACATTTAAAGCACCCAAGCCACGTGCTTATAATCCCCACTTTGAGGTCCCGGTAGAGACTAAAAAGCCGGCTAGGAACCCAGAGCAAGACGAAGTGCTTCGAAAATTTAAATGCCTGGAGCAGTCCTTGTGGAATATCCATGGGTTAGGCAACCAGGTCAACGTGGCCTACAAGGACCTGTGTCCTTTTCCTGGCGTTCCATTGCCGGCAGGCTTCAAAATGCCAAAGTTCTATCTATATGAGGGGCACGACGATCCAATAGCACATCTGCAAGGTTTTTGCAGCAAGATGAGAGGAGCTGGTGGTAAATATGAGCTAGTGATAGCTTACTTTGGTCAAAGTCTAAGTGGGTCTGCACTGGAATGTTACACAAGACAGGATCCAAGCAGGTGGTACACCCGGGACGATCTAGCACAAGCATTCACAGGTCACTTTCAGTACAACCTTGAGATCGTCCCTGACCATCTCACATTGCTGAAACTTGAGAAGACGCCCGGGGAAAGCTTTCGAGAATTTGGGTTCCGATGGAGAGAACAGGCATCAAGGGTCGGTCCTCCGATGAGGGAGGGGGAAATGGTGGACTACATTTTGCAGACTCTAGAGCCAACTTACTTTGGTCACCTGGTGACGTCAGTGGGTAAATCTTTAAATGAGGTGGTAAAAATGGGCGGTATGACTGAAGAGGGACTTAAGTCCAATAAGATCCTAATCTATTCGGCAATTAAAGCAACCATTCAGGCAATTCAGAGCGGCACAGGAGGTGCGCTCGGGAAGAAGAGAAGAGAAGAGGCCGCAACGGTAGAGGAAGGTAATTGGCCCAGATCGAGAGGTCCTTCCCCCCGCTACCAATCGAGACCCTATCACCCAAATTACCCACACACTCCAAATTACCCTCCACAGCCCTACTACCCATCACAGGAACCACATTTCTCCGTCCATCAAGCCCATACATATACCCAGCCTCCGGCTCACCCGAAATGGCGCGCGCCAGCTCCACAAACACATACCCACCTCCACAAAATACATATCCGCCATAAAGGGCCTACAGGAACCCTCCAGGGCCCGGTTTCCGTGGGAATCAGGCTTTCAGAAATGAAAGGGTGCAGAGACAGAGAACATTCACTGAGTTGGGAGAAACCTATATTGCTTTGTTCCACAAATTAAGGCAGTTAGGTTTGTTGAGTCATGTTGAGCCCAGATTGCCAAATTGCCTTCCCCAAAACGTGGAGCGCGTGGTAAGCTATTAATATTGTTCAGGGGATCCTGGACATGATACCGAGAAGTGTTGGAGGTTGAAACATGCAGTGAAAGATCTTATTGACACAAATAAGAGTGAGGTTCAGACACTAGAGGCACCCAACATCAATAAGAACCCGTTGCCAGCACACCACGAAACCCACATGATCGAACTTGTGCACGAAGAAGGGGAGCTAAAGAAACCCTCACAAACAGTGATGATGATCCATGCCATCCCAAGAGAAAAGTCGACTGGTGGATAAATTGTGGTACAGTTAGAAAAGGTAGATGTCAAGCCAATGGTGGTAATGGGGAAGAGTTCTTCTGTTAATGTAAAGAATCCAGAGCTTGTCAAAGTAACGGTGCAAGGGATACCAAGCAAGCCAGCATGCATAGGGCCAGTTGTTATCAGGCCAGTAATGCAAATGCCGATAATCAGCGAGATAATCGTGCCATGGAACTACAGTAAAGCGATGGTAATGTACAAGGGGAAGGAGGTTGTGGAAGAAATATGTGAGGCCTAGGGGTTAACTTGATCGCGAAGATGTTTTGCTCCCGTAGAGTTAAGAATGTCAAACCCAGCGGTGATAAAGAAGCCCGTGATGGAGGAGGAGGCAGAGGAGTTTTTGAAGAAAATGAAGGCCCAAGACTACTCCATTGTGGAGCAGTTAAGAAAGACACCATCACAAATTTCGTTACTATCATTGTTGATCCAATCCAGCGACCATTGCTAGGCACTGATGAAGTTCCTGAACGAAGCCCATGTTCCGAACAAAATCTCTGTAAACCATATGAAAAGGATAGTGCACAAAATCTTCGAGGTAAACCGAGTGACGTTCTCTCATGATGAATTACTAGTAAAGGGTACAGAACACAACAAAGCCCTTTATTTGACCGTTAAGTGTGAAGACTCGGTGGTCACCCGAGTATTGATTAATAATGGGTCAAGCGCCAACATCTGTACTTTGACTACTCTAAACAAGCTAAAGGTTGATCATGACCGAATTCACTAGAATAGCATCTGCGTCCGAGGTTTTGATGGAAGTGGTACTGACACGGTGGGTGATATCATACTAGAATTGACCATTGGTCCAGTGGAATTCACCATGGAATTCCAAGTGATAAACGTGGCAGTATCATACAATCTTCTATTGGGTCGACCCTAGATCCATACCGCCAAAGCCGTGCCTTCTGCATTACACCAGATTATGAAATTTGAGTGGGACAGGCAAGAGATAGTGGTGCACGGGGATGACGGTACAGGCACTGTAGGAGATGCCATTGTGCCATTCATAGAAACTAACAATGACAAAGGCCCGTGGGTTTACCAGGTTTTTGATGCAGTCTCAGTGGATAAAATTTTTGAGGGCGAAGACCTTCCACTTCCCAGAATCGCAGCTACGACCTTCATGATACCCTCGGAAATGTTAAACAGCGGGTTTGTACCAGGAAAAGGATTGGGGGTTGATTTGCAAGGTATTGTCCAGCCAGTTTCTTTGCCCAAGAAACTGGATACTTTCGGGTTGGGATTCAAGCCTACAGCAGCAGATGTGAGACGGGCTCGAAAGTTGAAGAAAAGAGTTTGGGTTCTTCCCAAGCCGGTTCAGCGTCTCTCCAGATCATTTGTCAGAGCAGGTATCACAAAGTTGTCGGTCCCAAAAGTTGTCGACCGTTGATTGGGTCAGATGGAGATCTGGATCAGGGTTTTGAAAGGCTGTTCGCCGACGTCTGCGTGATAAAAGCTGGAGAAGGGTCCAGTAGGGCAGATATACAGTTTGTGGGGCCTAGGGCAAATATCAACAATTGAACGGCTACTCATCTTCCTACCCGAAGGGAGTCTTGGTAGTAGGCTTTGGATTTTTCTTTCTTGTTATCTGGATTATTCCAGGGTTGTAATCTAGTTTTTATTTTATTATTTGGCAGAAGTGTGAAACCTTGTTATCCCGTATTTTAATAAAGTGAAAGTTTTCTTTTTTTATATTGTTTTAATTTTATTTTCTTCTTTTCTCTTTCTCAACAGTTCTCTTTACACTGGTTCTGCTGACATGGCATGCACAGCGGATCTTCAACCTAGTCTAAAAAAATCAATCTGATTCCGAACAAATTGTACAAGAGATCGATTATGATAATGAATCGGAATACGATGATGATGAAGCCTTTGAAGAGATAAACAGAGATTTAAGCCAGTTCGAAGAGAAAACCAAGCCCAATTTGAATGACACTGAAGATGTCAATTTAGGGGATGCATACGATGTCAGGGAAACCAAAATAAGCATCCACTTTGAACCAAATATCAGGGAAAAACTAATCGAAGCACTTATTGAATTCAAAGAAGTTTTTGCATGGTCGTATGATGACATGCCGGGCTTAAGCACTGATTTAGTGGTTTGCAAATTGCCCACTGACCCGGCATGCCCTCCCGTTAAGCATAAATTGAGGAAGTTCAAGACAGAAATGAGTGTGAAGATTAAAGAAGAAGTAACCAAGCAGCTGCAGGCAAAGGTTATTCGGGTCACTCGATATCCTGATTGGTTGGCTAATGTGGTGCCAGTGCCGAAGAAAGATGGGAAGATCAGGGTATGTGTCGATTACCGCAATTTGAACAGGGAAAGCCTAAAGGATAACTTTTCATTACCCAACATCCATATCTTGATCGATAATTACGCCGGACGTGAGATCGGGTCTTTTGTGGATTGCTATGCTGGGTATCATCGAATCCTGATGGATGAAGAAGATGCGGAAAAGACGGCTTTCATTACGCCCTGGGGGACTTATTGCTACCGGGTAATGTCGTTCGGCTTGAAGAACACTGGGCAATGTACATGAGAGCAATGACTACTATGTTTCATGACATGATACACAAAGATATTGAGGTGTACGTAGATGATGTGATCATAAAATCCAAGCGTCAGGAAGACCACGTAGCAGATCTAAGAAAGTTTTTCCAAAGACTTCGAATGTACGACATTAAGCTCAACCCGGCCAAATGTGCATTTGGTGTTCCATCTAGAAAGCTATTGGGATTCATCGTTAGTCGGCGAGGCATTGAGCTTGACCCATCAAAGATCAAATCCATCCAAGAGTTGCCACCGCCGAAGAACAAAACAGAAGTAATGAGTCTGTTAGGAAGGTTGAAATATATCAGCAGATTCATCGCTCAACTCACGGCGACTTTTGAACCCATTTTTCGGCTAGTGAAGAAAGATGCTGCGGTAGAATGGACGGCAGAGTGTCAGGAAGCATTTGACCAAATCAAAGGGTATCTATCAAATCCACCTGTGTTGGTTCCACCTGAGCTGGGAAGACCGTTAATTCTTTATCTGACGGTCCTGGAGAATTCGTTTGGTTTTGTATTTGGGCAACACGACATTATAGGAAGAAAGGAGCAAGCCATCTATTATCTCAGCAAGAAATTTACAGTATATGAGGTCAAGTACACTCAACTTGAGAAGACATGTTGCGCCCTAACTTGGGTGGCACAAAAGCTGAAACATTATCTGTCATCATATACTACTTATCTCATTTCGCGCTTGGATCCACTGAAGTATATTTTCCAGAAGCCTATGACCACAGGGAGGTTAGCAAAATGGCAAATATTACTCACTGAATTTGACATCGTCTATGTGACGAGGACGGCCATGAAGGCCCAAGCATTGGCGGATCACTTAGCTGAGAATCCTATGATGAAGAATACGAGCCTTTAAGGATGTATTTTCCTGATGAAGATGTGTTGCATATAGATGAGTTGGAATCGATCAAGCAACCAGGATGGAAGCTGTTCTTTGATCGTGCCGCAAATACGAAAGGAGTTGGAATAGGAACAGTACTCATTTCTAAAACAGGACATCATAATCCTGTTACAGCTCCGCTACGTTTCTATTGTACCAACAACATGGCTGAGTATGAGGCATGCATTCTGGGCTTACGGTTAGCTGCGGACATGGGTGTCTAGGACGTCTTGGTCTTGGGAGACTCGGACCTCCTAGTACATCAGATTCAAGGTGAATGGGAAATACATGATTTAAAACTTATACCATATCGACAATGTGTGCACGATTTGAGCAAGCAATTTCGATAAGTGGTGTTCAGACACATCCCAGGAGTTCACAGTGAGGTCGCCGATGCCTTGGCAACTTTAGCATCAATGTTGCACTACCCAGACAAGATTCACTTTGACCCGTTGCATATTCAGGTTCGTGATCAGTATGCCTATTATAACATGATAGAGGAACAAATGGATGGCGAGCTGTGGTTATATGATGTCAAGGAATACCTCAGGATGGGGAAATACCCGGGGTAGGCCACCGAAGATCAAAAGAGAGCCATTCGGCGGTTGGCAAATGGATTCTTCCTCAGTGGAGGAGTGCTGTACAAAAAAACACAAGATTTGGGTTTGCTGAGATGTATAGATGCTGGTCAAGCCACGACAGTGATGATAGAGGTACATGCTGGAGTTTATGGGCCACATATGAGCGGATATGTATTGGCGAAGAAGATTCTTAGAGCACGGTATTATTGGCTCACTACGGAGCGCGATTGTATCAGTTTCGTGAAAAAATGCCATCAGTGTCAGATCCATGGAGATCTGATTCATTCTCCACCGACAGAGTTGCATACATTGTCGACACCATGGCCATTTGTTGCATGGGGCATGGATGTCATTGGACCGATTGAGCCGGCAGCTTCCAACGGTCATAGGTTCATTCTGATAACCACCGACTATTTCACCAAATGGGTTGAAGCTCAGACTTTCAAGTCTGTAACTAAGAAGGCAGTGGTGGATTTTGTTCATTCCCATATCATCTGCAAATTTGGGATCCCAAAGGTGATCATCACAGACAATGGTGCTAATCTTAGCAGTAGTTTGATGAAAGAAGTATGTCAACAGTTCAATATTACACACCGTAATTCCACCCCATATCGGACCAAGACGAATGGAGCGGTTGAGGCAGCCAACATAAACATAAAGAAGATATTGAGAAAGATGGAGAAGGTTCTAGGCAATGGCATGAAAAGTTGCTATTTGCATTGCTGGGTTATCGCACTACTGTTCGTACTTCAGTAGGTGCAACTACTTATTCGTTGGTATACGGAACTGAAGCAGTGATACCAGCAGAAGTTGAAATTCTATCCCTTCGGATTGTCACTGAGGCTGGGATTGATGATGATGAATGGGTCAAAGGTCGATTGGAGCAGCTGAACTTGATTAATGAAAAGAGATTGGCAGCACTATATCATGGCCAATTGTATCAAAAGAGGATGGCAAGAGAGTATAACAAGAAGGTGCATCCCAGGATATTTGAAATGGGACAGCAGCTGCTAAAGCGAATCCTGCCACATCAGGTCAAAGCAAAGGGCAAGTTCGCCCCAAACTGGCAAGGACCGTTCATTGTAACCAGAGTGTTATCCAATTGCTCTTTGTATTTGACAGATGTTGAGGGAAGATGTATTGACATGGCAATCAAATCTAATGCAGTCAAGAGATATTATGTATGATTTCCTTGATTGTAATTGTTTGTTGTTTGTTTGTTTGTATTTGGCATTTATCGGAGAATGAAATGACGGAGGCACTTTTTCTTCTATCCAAACACTCTAACCTTTTCTTCCCCCTTTGAGCCTTATTTATTCTTTCATACCCCTCTCTTGGAATCACTAGTGTAAACGGGAAAAACAAGAAAGAAAAAATAATAACAAATAAAAAAGTGTTAGCGGAAACGTAAAAGAAAGAACACAAGATTTAACGCGGTTCAGATCAAAATAATCCTACGACCACTAAAGAACAATTGCCTTTCTATTATTTACAAAAGAAGGGGAGATTTCCCAATTAGACTTAAGAGAATTTCTCTCTTAACTCTCTACTCACTTTAATGTATTGTATTGTTTTTGGGATTGTTTCTACAAATGAAGGAGTGCATCTATTTATAGAGGTAAAGACCTTATCTTTATGTCGTTGGTGACATCAAACTACCTCCTCTTGATGTCATGGGTGACATCAAAGAAGGAAGCTTCCTCCTAGCATCCACACCAACTCTTTCCACCAACTCTTCCAATTGGCATGCCATTATTGACTAAACATAAACCAACATTTTCAATCTCTACCTTGATTTGCGTTTTGAGCGTGCGTGTGAACAACTCTGGTCAAAACTTCTAAGCTTACTGGACAACCCCATTGTAAGAAACAAGAAGAATCAAACCATTGTTGAACATACCACCTCCACCTAACAACTGTTCTCTTTGGAGTTGCATCAGTTGATGCACACCCCCGCCAAGTCCTTGCAGTATGCAAACTTAGTGAGCGGGACTATCTTGGTCAACATGCCTGCAACATTATTGTCTGTGATAACCTTCATGACATTGATAGTTCCCTCTTCAACAACATCTCAAATAAAATGAAATCTGACATCAATGTGTTTAGTGAGCTCATGAAATCTCTGATTTTTCATTAGATGAATAGCACTCTGACTATCACATCTAAGAGTTGATTCCAGCTGAACCAAACTCAATTCTGCTACTAATCCTTTCAACCAGATAGCTTCCTTCATAGCCTCCGCTGCTGCCATGTATTCTGCTTCTGTCGTAGACAAAGCGACAATCGACTGCAGAGTTGACTTCTAACTAACGGCACTGCCAACGAGGGTTAAGATGTATCTAGTTGTGAACCTTCTTCCGTCAGGATCTCCAGTATAGTCAGTATCCACATAACCGAGAATTGAAATACCTCCACCACTTTTTTGAAAGGTCAGACCAACACCAGAAGCTCCTTTGAGATATCTCAATATCCACTTGACAACTTCCCAAAGCCTCTTTCCTAGGCTGGACATGTATCTACTTACCACACTTACAGATTGAGCAATATCGGGATGTGTGCATTCCATAGCATACATAATGCTACCAACTACACTGGCATAACGAATCTTTGACATATGGTCCACCTCATCCTCGGAACAAGGCATTTGTAACGCTAAAAGTTTAAAATGAGGAGCTAGTGGTGTACTCACAGGCTTGCACGTATGCATATTGAATCTCTCGAGAATCCTTTCAATATACCTCTTCGGAGAAAGATGTATAACACCATCTTCTCTTGAAATCTCAATACGAAGGATTTTCTTTGCAGCTCCTAAATCCTTCATGTCAAATTCCTTACTCAACAATTTCTTCAAAGCATTTATCTCTGTAATGTTGTTTGCAGCAATAAGCATATCATCAACATACAACAGTAAATAAATCATTGAGTTACCAGACATCTTCTTGTGATACACACAACTATCAAATGCACTCCTTGAGAATTCATGTGTAGGCATGAATGCATCAAACCTCTTGTACCACTGTCTAGGGAAATGCTTCAAACCATACAAAGACTTCTTTAGTTGGCATACGTGATCTTCTTTTCCCTCAGCTAGGAAACCTTCAGGCTGATCCATATAGATTGTCTCTTCTAGATCACCGTGTAAGAAAGCAGTTTTGACATCAAGCTGTTGAAGCTCCAAGTCAAATTGTGCAACCAATGCTAGTAGCACGCGAATTGAGCTATGCTTCACGACTGGAGAGAAAATTTCATTGTAGTCAATTCCCTCCTTCTGACTGAAACCTTTTGCAACCAATCTTGCCTTGAACCTAGCATCATCCACTTCAGGAATTCCCTCTTTCTTTCTGTAGATCCACTTGCATCCAACTGTCCTGTTCCCCTTTTGTCTTTTCACTAAGACCCGTGTCTGATTCTTGTGAAGAGACTCCATCTCTTCAGTCATGGCTAACCGCCATTGTGCAGTATCCTTGCAAGAAGTTGCTTCAATATACGAGGAGAGCTCCAGATCCTTAATCTCTTCTTGTGCAGCTGCGAACGCATATGCAATCAAGTTTGATTGATTTATAAGGCGTTCCGGTTCTCATGTCATCCTCTTCCCCCTTCCCTTCGCAATTGTGTATGGTTCATTGACAACAAGTTCTTCAAGGTCTACATCTTCTAACTCATATTTAACCTGAGTCTCTTGATCCGTTTCCTTGTTAATCTCCATCGGAAGCTCCACCTGCTCATCATTGTTGTTTCCTAAAAACTCCACGGAAACTTTACGGGGATCAAGTATAGAGGATTCATGGAAGGTTACATCTCTAGTAACTATAAATTTGAGTAAAGACAAACACCAAAGTTTGTACCCTTTTACTCCATCCACATACCCTACGAATATGGCCTTCTTAGCCATTGGTTCAAGCTTTTCTTCATTAACGTGATAATAAGCTGGACACCCAAATACTCGCAAGTATGAATAGTTAGAGGGTTCACCTGACCATACCTCATTCGGAGTCTTAAAGTCAATTGCCGATGCTGGAGATCGATTGACAATATGAGCAGCAGTATGAACTGCTTCATCCCAAAATACTTTGGACATTTTGGCTTGTATGAGCATACAACAAGCCTTTTCAAGAAGAGTTCCGTTCATTCTCTCGGCAACTCCATTTTGCTGTGGGGTATGCCTGACCGTCCTATGTGTTGAGATCCCACGAACATTGCATAATTCGTTAAACTCTTCATTGCAAAACTCCAAGCCATTATCTGTGCGAAGATACTTGATTTTTCGATCCATTTGATTTTCAACCAAAATCTTCCACTCTTTAAATGCTTCAAAAGCATCACTGTTTGCCTTCAAAAAATGCACCCAAACCTTTCATGAGAAATCATCAATAAAAGTGAGAAGATACCTCTTTCCGCCCTTCGATGGAAGTTTAGAAGGACCCCATAAATCCGAATAGATGTAGTCTAGCACTCCTCTTGTATTGTATTTGCCAGTGCTGAAGCTGACCTTCTTGTGTTTCCCTATAACGCAGTGCTCACAGAAGTTAAGTGTACTGATCTTCTCACCTTCCAAAAGGTTACGATTGCTCAACATCTCAAGTCCACGTGCGCTCATATGACCCAGTCTCATGTGCCATAGTCTTTCCTTGTCATCATTAGATAACTGCACTGTAGATGCATTTGCAGAGCCAACAATGATGCTTTCGGCCAATGTGTAAAGGCCATTCTCTAGCTTGACTTTCAGCATGACTAAAGAACCTTTAGTCACCTTCATAGTTCCTGCTTCGCTCATGTACCTGTAGCCTTGTTCATCCAGAGTACCCAAGTAGATCAAATTCTTCTTCAGATCAGGAATATGACGGACTTGTGTAATAGTCCTCACGACTCCATCATGGCAGCGAACTCGAACTAGGCCAATGCCAACTATTGCACAAGTTGCATTATTGCCCATTACAACGGTTCCTCCACTTTTCTCAAAGCTGCTAAACTAGTCTTTTCGGAATGTCATATGCTCAGTACAAGTAGAGTCTAACACCCATTTGTTTCCATAACTACAATTATTACACGAGGTTGTTATTACATAATCATTATCAAAATCATGTACCTGTTCAACTGTAGATGCACTCGCCTTTTCCTTAGACTTTGACATTGGGAAATCTCGTTCAAAATGCCCCTTCTTGCCACAACCCCAACACTCTGTATTCTTCTTGTTCACACTAGACTTTGATCTGTACTTTGATTTGCTCTTTCCCTGTTGGCTAGTCCGGCCTCTCACAAAGAGCCCACTTACCTGGTCATCTCTATCTCCTTCGACGTGCCTCTGCATATCACTAGAGTTAAGTTCCTGCCACACTTGCTCAATCTTGATAGGCTCCTTGCTATACATCATTGAATTCTCAATATTACGATATCCTGAAGTCAATAAAAATAGCAAAGCACATGCAAGCGTCTCCTCCTCCCTTTTAATTCCTACAATCTGTAAGTCCATGACGAGTTTATTGAACGCATCTAAATGATCTTGTAACGAAGTACCTGACCCCATCTTAAACGTGTGAAGACGCCGTTGTAACAACATCCTTGTTGTCACTGATCGGTCTTGGTATAGCCCTTCTAGCTTTTCCCATAACTGTTTGGCCGTCTCTTCGGTACCTGTACTCACTTCACAAAGCACGTTAGGTGCAAGGGATAGTTGGATTGCACTCAATGCATCCCCTTCAATCTTCTCCATGTCGGGAGCTGATATATCCTTAGGATACTTTCCGTCAATAGCATGGATTGAACCTTCCCTCCGCAGTAACGCCATCATTTGGATCTTCTAGATATTGAAGTTGTTGTGTCCACTGAATCTATCGATTTCAAACTTCATGGAACTCATCTTTGCTTGTTCTTCCTCCTTGGATCGTTAAAGAATCCTGTCACTCTGATACCAATTGTTAGCGGAAATGAAAAATAAAGAAAACAAGATTTAACGTGGTTCAGATCAAAATCATCCTACGTCCACCAGAGAACAATTGCCTTTCTAATATTTACAAAGGAAGGGGAGACTTCCCAATTACACTTAAGAGAATATCTCTCTTAACTCTCTACTCACTATAATGTATTGTATTGTTTTTGGGATTGTTTCTACAAATGAAGGAGTGCATCTATTTATAGAGGTAAAGACCTCCTCTTGATGGCATTGGTGACATCAAACTACCTCCTCAAGATGTCATGGGTGACATCAAAGAAGGAAGCTTCCTCCTAGCATCCACACCAACTCTTTCCACCAACTCTTCCAATTGGCATGCCATTGTTGATTAAACATAAACCAACATTTTTAAAAAAGAAAGTCACAAGAAAAACAAAGGAATCGAGTGAACTACGTTCGACCTGATTAGTCAAAGCGAATACGTAGGCGCCTCACCGCTCGGTCATAGTGTACCAAAAAATCAAAATCACCCAAGCAAGAAAACTGGGGCAAAAGTTATGTTAATAATTTTGGAAAAAGTTTGATTCCAAGAGTTGTAATGTTTTACCCATCAAAATAATTTTGAATTTTTTGACATTCTTTTCTTTTAGCCCCACACAAAAAACCCATATTGATGTCCAAAAAAGACCTCCCGATCAGTATCCGAGAGGTGCCAAGTCAGGCAAATAAAAGCCGAGAATAACACACTAATCCCTACTAAATGAGGATCGTAAGATGAAGGAATTGATAGCCAAAGGAATCCCCAGTATAGAGAATCTTATCGGTTACACTCCAATCCCCAGCTGAGAAAGAAAAATAAAACGAGAGAGTCTTATCGGTGAAAACCTGCACAGGCACCATAAGGCGATGAAAGCTGAGAGAAACAAAATGATAGAGTCTTTTGGTGAAAATCTTCACAGGCACCATAAGGTGACGTGAGTTTGAGAGAAATGAGAGAGTCTCATTAGTGAAAACCCCTCGAAGGGCACTATGAGGCAGCAAGACAAGATTGGCGGAATGGATCCGTATTTGGCAAAGAGTTGGGTGCCTGTTTATCCCCAAAAAAAGAAGGCTATCAGAAAGATTGATTGATACAAATAGACTGGGTTGATTAATCCGGAATGCACGACATGATCGTGGGGATAGGTTATACCAGGCAGATAAGTTCTTTTCCCTTTTCTTCTCCCCAACATTTATTCAGAAAGACTTTTTCCTTTCTATCTTTTGAAGTCATCACTTTTCATTTCTTTGTCTAAATGCTTTTTCTCCAGCAGTTTGTTTTTGAGTAGGATTTGTCAGAGCTTACTACCAGCTGCCAAAATGGTGCAAAGCAAAATATGAATAGGCCAGAGATAAGGCAATACAACGAAAATACGTTTGTTGCAAGACCAAATGATGGATTGGTCTAGGATTTTAGGGAAAGTATGGAGAAAAGTAGAAAAATGATAGTTGAGAGATTTGTGAATAAGGATCCTCGAGAAGAGGGAGCCGAGCCGGCAGATTATCGACTGAGATGGTTGGACATCACAGAGCGGGGAAGGGAGAAAGAGAAAACCATCCCCCAGTAGGAATATCATCCCCGGCAAATGATATCATCCCCAGCAAATAACAACATTCCCCAACAAGTTTTGGGAATGCAGAGCAAGGAAAAGAGAAAGGGAAAAACCATCCCCAGCGGGAGTGTCACGACCTATCACCACGTTTTAAACTAATAAATTTTTCTTTGATTTGAAGCAGGGAGAGGAAATGTTATTGATGGTGAAAAGACAGGTCACAAAGAATATTATCAAATTGGGGTAGATTTTCTTGAAATCAGATACCCACTTGGGGAAGATGGAAGATAACACAAAGCAGTTTACGGAAGGAGGCAATACAAGTTTTGAAGAAAGCAATCTTGGAAGAAGCAAGATCACCCATGTTTTGAGGGTAGTGGTCTTTGAACCAGTGTCATCCCCACCATGGTTGAAAGAAGGAAAATAACCAGTCTTAAAAAGGGAGAATAATTCCCCAGCAGGGTTATCACCAGCAAGTTTCAGAGAAATGAAGCACCAGTTTGAGGGAATAACCTTCAAGTTTCAGCTATCAGGCGCCCAGCTGGAGAACAAGGGAATACATTTCAAGTTTTGAAACCAGGCGCCCACCTGGATAACAAGGGAATTCATTTCAAAATTTGAAATCAGGCGTACAACTGGAGAACAAGGGAATACATTTCAAGCAATCAGGCGTCCACCTGGAGAACAAGGGAGTACATTTCAAGTTTCAGCAATCAGGCGCCCACCTGGAGAACAAGGGAATACATTTCAAATTTCAGTAATCAGGCGCCGACCTGGAGAACAAGCGAATACATTTCAAGTTAACAATCAGGTGCACACCTGGAGAACAAGGGAATGCATTTCAAATTTCAGCAATCAAGTGCCCACCCAGAGAACAAGGGAATACATTACAAGTTCAGCAATCAGGCGCCCACAGGGAGAACAGGGGAATACATTTAAAGTTCAATATCAGGCGCCCACCTGGAGAACAAGGGAATACATTTAAAATTTCAAGAAATCAGGCACCCACCTGGAGAACAGGGGAATAACCTTCAAGTTTCAGCAATCAGGCACCCATCTGGAGAACAAGGGAATACATTTCAAGTTCAGCATTCAGGCGGCCACCTAGAGAACAAGGGAATATAATACGAGTTCAGCAATCAGGCACCCAATTGAGAACAAGGGAATACAATTCAAGTTTAGTAATCGGGCTCCCACCTGGAGAACAAGGGAATAACCTTCAAGTTTCAGCAATGAGGCGCCCACCTGGAGAACAAGGGAATACATTTCAAGTTCAGCAATCAGCCGCCCACTTGGAGAACAAGGGAATATAATTCAAGTTTTGGTAATCAGGCACCCCCTGGAGAACAAGGGAATACATTTCAAGTTCAGCAATGAGGCGCCCACCTGGAGAAGAAGGGAATACATTTCAAGTTCAGCAATTTGGCGCCCACCTGGGGAACAAGGGAATATAATTCAAGTTCTGGCAATTAGGCACCCACCTGGAGAACAAGGGAATACATTTCAAGTTCAGTAATCAGGCGCCCACCTGGAGAACAAGGGAATACATTTCAAGGTCAGCTATCTGGTGCCCATCTGGAGAACAAGGGAATACATTTCACATTCAGTAATCAGGCGCCCACCTGGAGAACAAGGGAATAACTTTAATGTTTCAGCAATCACCCGCCCACCTGGAGAACAAAGGAATACATTTCAAGTTCAGCAATCAGGCGCCCACCTGGAGAACAAGGGTATATAATTCAAGTTCAGCAATCAGGCGCCCACCTGGATAACAAGGGAATATAATTCAAGTATTGGTAATCAGGTGCCCACCTGGATAACTGCCACGCCCCAAATCCGAGGGACATGACCGGCACTTAACCGGGTATCCACAGTCAAGCGGACCTAGGTGCCTTTCCTATCCCACGTGTTACCCCACATCTTTCATTACTTATTAGCCAAGTAAAATAACAATATGATTAGTTTAAAACACCAATTCATTACAAAACATACACAAGTTCATGGTTCCTAGCGTGGTTTACATCTTACATTACCCCAATATACAAAATACTTATTTCATGAGTTCATGACCCACATTTCCTATCTACGGAGCCTATAATGATGAAGAAGGATAATACATTACTTGCCTATAACAAGGCCCCGACTATAACTTTTACAACTATCAAAACAAGATCCCAAAAGAAAAGAACAGAAGCGGCGTGAGCCACGCAGGGCCCCAGAAGGAAATGGGCTCACCAATTCAACTGACAGGAAGTGATGAGGAGCTACGGTCGGTGGACTGGAGTACCTGCTATAGATACACCTACAATCATGACACGAATGTAGCGCCCCGGCAAAAGGGACGTCAGTACACTTGAACTGTACTGGTATGAACAAACATTACCTAAGTAAACTCAAACCATACATAAGTAACGATCAGTAATATAATCAATAATCAAATACATATGAAAGGTACAATCAAGCCAAACAAGTTTACAATCTCTCCTTTTTCCCCTTCAACATTTTCACATCAGTAATTTCACAATCTGTTTCATAATTTTATTTCAATAGTGATCTCGAACACTTTTTCACCCTTATTACCTCGGCCACCCTTATCACCACAACCCACACCTTATTACTTTGTTTTGCGGTGCGCAACCCGATCCCACTAAACAAATCACAATTCACAAACAGCACAACAACAACAACAATAATTCTCAAAGAGCAAACACAACAATTCACAAGAATTTCTGTATCCATCAATACCATTTCCATCATATTCAACAATTCATATGCAATTTAAGTCACCACAATAATTACCACCAACAAGCCAAAAATGTTATTACCACAGTTGCTCCAATTGCATTATTTACGATTTCCTCCCATAATTTGTTTTCAGCTCTTACCACATAACACTCTCAAAAATCACATTTGGGTTTTTGCCAATTACATACACAATTATATTGGAAAAACTTAACCAACAACATTCAAGACATGTTAATCACAAGAATTCATGAAATAGGCCATCTTGCCTTAACACCCGTGAAACAACCAAAATTCACAATAGTTCGCATAAATAACACGTACCAATTTCTCGTACTCTAAACAAGGTGAATTTACAAAGGTTAAAGTTAGCCATACATACCTTCTTTAAGCTTTCCTTAAGTTATTACGACATTTCGAAAATTCTAGCAATCCCAATCTACTTGAGACATAACAAAATTAACACAAATTAGGAAGGTATTCATGGTTTCAGCTCATTGGAGCATTTTATCAAACACTAGCTGAGCGTCTTGATTTTTATCTCTCTTTTACAAGATTTCCTTCATTCCCCAACCCAATCCTTACCTATTTATGTTCAGCAATCTTCCCACAACCCTATTTGCACATGCACGCATACATAATACTACTATACCAAGAATCATACTTCAATGACCCATCCCACAACCTCTACAATACCAACACAACCTAGGTTAGGCACCTATGGCTCCCAATGACCATCCCATGAGTTCTAATGTATATATCTTACATGAATAATCACTGTAGAGTAGTTAAAGATGATAGACATACCTTTTGTAGTAAGAATTTTAAGAATCCCCACTTGTGTTATTCTTGATGAATTCAAGGATTTAAAGGAAAATTTAAGGATTTTGAAGATTAATCCTTGTTAGTATAAGTGTTTATGGGGGTATCAATCACTCAAAGTACTCTAAAAACCATACCTTGGATTATAGGGACGGAGGTTGGGATGAAATCCCCTTGGGAGTGCAAGCCTTAGCCCCAAAAATGACTTCGGAACTCTCTAGACCAATCTTGGGGTATTTAGAGGCCTACTACTAGCGCGGCCGCGCACCTGGGCATGCATCTGGGCGCGCTAGTTTGCCCAGCGTTCTGTCTTGGGCGCGCACATTTTAGCGCGGGCGCGCATCTAGGCACGCTAGTGACACATGCCCAGAAAAAAGGTCATAACGTTCTGTATACACCTCCAAATGATGCACGGTTTGTTGCGTTGGAAACTAGACTCAGAGGGGTTTAATTTGATAGGTAGGTCCTTATGCAACTTCATATATAACTGGAGATATGATCGTTCAAAGTGAGGTCATGTGCATTTATTTACAACTTTCATTTAATATGAAATTTTCCAACTTGGCTTAGACTTAGGCCTCTCCTTAGACCCCAATCCACTCTAATACGACTTATACGTTTATTAACATGTCCAATTGATATCCATTCTATGCTAGATCCTTATTTTCATGAAAGATAAAATATTTAGCCTACCTTTGTACCACGAAAACTTAAATTACTAAAATTAAAATTTTCTGGGGCTTTACAATAATAAGGGAATACATTTCATGTTTTGAAACCAGGCGCCTATCTGGATAAGAAGGGAATACATTTCAAGTTTTGAAACCAGGCGCCCACCTGGAAAACAAGGGAATACATTTCAAGTTTTGAAATCAGGCGCCCACCTGGAGAACAAGGGAATACATTTCAAGTTTCAGCAATCAGGCGCCCACCTGGAGAACAAGGGAATATAATTCAAGTTCAGCAATCAGGCGCCCACCTGGAGAACAAGGGAATATAATTCAAGTTTTGGTAATCAGGCACCCACCTGGAGAATAAGGAAATACACTTCAAGTTCAGTAATCAGGCGCCCACCTGGAGAACAAGGGAATAAACTTCAAGTTTAGTAATCAGGCACCTACATGGAGAACAAGGGAATACATTTCAAGTTCAGCAATCAGGCGCCCACATGGAGAACAAGGGAATATAATTCAAGTTCAGCAATCAGGCGCCCACCTGTAGAACAAGGGAATATAATTTAAGTTCTGGTAATCAAGCGCCCACCTGGAGAACAAGGGAATAATACACTTCAAGTTCAGTAATCAGGTGACCACCTGGAGAACAAGGGAATATAATTCAAGTTTGTACAATCAGGCGCCCACCTGGAGAACAAGGGAATACACTTCAAGTTCAGCAATCAGGCGCCCAGTAGGAGAAAAAGGGAACAAAATTCAAGTTTGGGTAATCAGTAACCCACCTAAAGAACAATGGAATACATTTCAAATTTCAACAATCAGGCGCCCACATGGAGAACAAGGGAATACATTTCAAGTTCAGCAATCCGGCGCTCACCTGGAAAACAAGGGAATATAATTCAAGTTCAGCAATCAGGCGTCCACCTGGAGAACAAGGGAATGTAATTCAAATTTTGGTAATCAGGCGCCCACCTAGATAACAAGGGAATACATTTCATGTTTTGAAACCTGGCGCCCACTTGGATAACAAGGGAATACATTTCAAGTTTTGAAATCAGGCACCCACCTGGAGAACAAAGGAATACATTTCAAGTTTCAGCAATCAGGTACCCACCAGGAGAATAAGGGAATACATTTAAGTTCCGCAATCAGGCACCCACCTGGAGAACAAGGGAAAATAATTCCAGTTCAGCAATCAGGCGCCCACCTGGAGAACAAGGGAATATAATTCATGTTTTGGTAATCAGGCACCCACCTGGAGAATAAGGGAATAAATTTCAAGTTTAGCAATCAGGCGCCCACCTGGAGAACAAGGGAATATAATTTAAGTTTTGGTAATCAGGCACCCACCAAGAGAACAAGGGAATACATTTCAAGTTTATGCAATCAGGCGGCCACCTGGAGAACAAGGGAATATATTTCAAGTTCAGCAATCAGGAGCCCACCTGGAGAACAAGGGAATATAATTCAAGTTCAGCAATCAGGCGCCCACCAGGTGAACAAGGGAATATAATTCAAGTTCAGCAATCAGGCTCCCACCTGGATAACAAGGGAATACATTTCAAGTTCAGCAATCAGGCGCCCACCTGGAGAACAAGGGAATATAATTCAAGTTCAGCAATAAGGCGCCCACCTGGAGAACAAGGGAATATAATTCAAGTTTTGGTAATCAGGCACCCATCTAAAGAACAAGGGAATACATTTCAATTTTCAACAATATGGTGCCCACCTGGAGAATAAGGGAATACATTTCATGTTCAGCAATCAGGCGCCCACCTGGAGAACAAGGGAATATAATTCAAGTTCAGCAATCAGGCGTCCACTTGGAGAACAAGTGAATGTAATTCAAGTTTAGGTAATCAAGCGCCCACTTGGATAACAAGTGAATACATTTCAAGTTTTGAAACCAGGTGCCCACCTGAATAACAAGGGAATACATCTCAAGTTTTTAAATCAGGTGCCCACCTGGAGAACAAGGGAATACATTTCAAGTTTCAGCAATCAGGCGCCCACCTGGAGAACAATGGAATACATTTCAAGTTCAGCAATCAGGCGCCCACCTGGAGAACAAGGGAATATAATTAAAATTCAGTAATCAGGCGCCCTTTTGTAGAACATGGGAATATAATTCAAGTGTTGGTAATCAGGTACCAACCTGGAGAATAAGAGAATACATTTCAAGTTTAGCAATTAGGCGCCCATCTGAAGAACAAGGGAATATAATTCAAGTTCAGCAATCAGGCGCCCACCTGGTGACCATGGGAATATAATTCAAGTGTTGGTAATCAGGTACCCACCGCGAGAATAAGGGAATACATTTCCAGTTTACCAATCAGGCGCCCATCTGGAGAACAGGGGAATATAACTCTAGTTCAGCAATCAGGCGCCCACATGGAGAACAAGGGAATATAATTCAAGTTTTGGTAATCAGGCACCTACCTGGAGAACAAGGGGATACATTTCAAGTTTCACCAATCAGGCGCCCACCTGGTGAATAAGGGAATATATTTCAAGTTCAACAATCAGGCGTCCACCTTGAGAACAATGGAATATAATTCATGTTCAGCAATCAGCGTCCACCTTGAGAACAAGGGAATATAATTCATGTTTAGTAATCAGGTGCCCACCTTGAGAATAAGGGCATATAATTCAAGTTCAGCAATCAGGCGCCCATCTGGATAACAAGGGAATATAATTCAAGTTCAGCAATCAGGCACCCACCTAGATAACAAGGGAATATAATTCAAGTTTTGGTAATCAGGCGCCCTCCTGGATAACAAGGGAATACATTTAAAGTTTCTTCAATTAGGCACCCACCTAGAGAACGAGGGAATACATTTCAAGTTGAGCAATCAGGCGCCTACCTGGAGAACAAGGGAATATAATTCAAGTTTAGCAATCAGGCGCCCACTTGGTGAAAAAGCGAACATAATTCAAGTTTTGGTAATTAGGCACCCACCTAAAGAATAATGGAATACATTTCAAATTTCAGCAATCTGGCGCCTATCTAGAGAACAAGGGAATACATTTCAAGTTCAGCAATCAGACGCTCACTTAGAAAACAAGGGAATATAATTCAAGTTCAGCAATCAGGCGTCCACATTAAGAACAAGGGAATATAATTCAAATTTTGGTAATCAGTCACCCACCTGGATAACAAGGGAATACATTTCAAGTTTTGAAACCAGGCGCCCACCTGGATAACAAGGGAATACATTTCAAGTTTTGAAATCAGGCACCCACCTGGAGAACAAGGAAATACATTTCAAGGTTCAACAATCAGGCACACCCTAGGAGAATAAGGGAATACATTTCAAGTTCCGCAATCAAGCGCCTATCTGGAGAACAAGGGAATATAATTCAAGTTCAGCAATCAGGCGCCCACATGGAGAACAAGGGAATACATTTCAAGTTCAGCAATCAGGCGCCGACCTGGAGAACAAGGGAATATAATTTAAGTTCAGCAATCAAGCACCCACCAGGAGAACAAGGGAATATAATTCAAGTTCAGCAATCAGGCTCCCACCTGGATAACAAGGGAATACATTTCAAGTTTACCAATCAGGCGCCCATCTGGAGAACAGGGGAATATAACTCAAGTTCAGCAATCAGGCGCCCACATGGAGAATAAGGTAATATAATTCAAGTTTTGGTTATCAGGCACCCACCTGGAGAACAAGGGAATACATTTCAAGTTCAGCAATCAGGCGTCCACCTGGAGAAGAAGGGGATACATTTCAAGTTTCACCAAGCAGGCGCCCACCTG
>MU718061.1:5148-63122 GCA_026770625.1 Nicotiana glauca
TATATTCCTAAACTCGGGTGTGCATTTCATGCAACCCAAATCCAAATCCTAAAACATTGAATAAGAATGTATCGAGGATCCGGGTGCATTTCATGTGACGTGATCCAAAAATACGTTCTTAAACGACGTTCACTTTCTTAAAATAAAATAATTTGACAAAAGAGGTAATTAATTCTAAAAATGCACAAATAGGACAATATGTATTAAAATCAAATATTTTAGCCAAATATAACAGTTGAGCAACCGTGCTAGAACCATGGAACTCGGGAATGCCTAACACCTTCTTCCGGGTTAACAGAATTCCTTACTCGGATTTCTGGTTCTCGACTGTTAAACAGAGTCGAACCTTTCCTCGATTCGGGATTCAAAACGATGACTTGGGACACCATAAATCTCCCAAGTGACGACTCTGATTTCTTAAATAAAAACGAATCCCGTTTCGATTGTCCTTAAAATGGAAAAACTCCTTTATTACTATATCTCTTCCCGGGGTGTAGCAAAGGCCGAATAAAGCTAGCTGAAAAAGGAGGTGTGACAAGATAGATAGATAGATAGAGAGAGAGAGATAAAGATAGAGAGATAGAGAGAGAGACTAGAGAGAAAGAGGGCACGTTTAAATTGTTAAGAAAATAACTGATATCCCTTATTCAATTCCTAATATAAATGGATACTCATTTAAAACTTATTTGTAGATAATTCGTAAATTATATATGACCATGTAATTAAATTGAAACTTGAGTAGGAAGGGTAATAAGGTTTCAAATAGTGTATAGGAAAGTAAAATCCCGATCTTTTTTATGTAAATTAATTAGAATGGACTTGACCTAAAGTTTTAGTAGATATCTGCTACTCCATCTATTTCAGTTTGTGTGAACCTGTTTCCTTTTTGGTTCGTTCCAAAAAGAATGACCCCTTTCTAAATTTGGTAACAATTTAGCTTAAACTTACAATTCTACCCTCAATAAGAAGATTTTTGTGACGATCCGACCAATCGTCTCATGAGTTACCGCCCCATTCCCCCATTTCTGCTTCTTTATGATTCGTTATCCGTGTTTTACGTGGTCGAGTTGATTGGTTTGAGTTCGGAGAGAATTTGATAAGAAATGAGATACTTAGTCTTTTTTAAGAATGCTTAAGTTGGAAAAGTCAACCGAACGTTGACTTATGAGTTAGAAAGATCAAATATGAGTTTCGATGATTCGGTTAGCTTCGGGAGGTGATTTTTGATTTTGGAGTGTGATCGGAACTGGTTTTGGAGGTCCGATGTAGAATTAGGCTTGAATTGACAAAGTTAGTATTTTGGCGAATTCCGGTTGATAGGTGAGATTTTGATCCGAGGGTCAGAATGGAATTCCGAGAGTTGTTGTAGCTTCGTTAGGCGATTTGATGTGTGTGCAAAATTTCAGATCTTTCGGATGTGGTTTGGTTGGGTTTTTTTTAATCAAAAGTGTATTTCGGAAGTTTTTAGAAAAATTAGGCTTGAGTTCGGTGTGAATTGATGGTTTTGGTGTTGTTTTAGGTGTTTTAATGATTGTAACAAGTTTGTATGTGGTTTTAGGATGAGTTGGTGATTTTGGTTGAGGTCCTGGGGGCCTCGGAGAAGTTTTGGATGGTTAATGGGAATTTTCAAGTCTTGGAAGGTTGCAGAAATTGCAGCAGCAGTTGCAAAGAAATTTTGGCCTTCACGTGGGGCTGGTCACGAACGCGTAAAAGGAAATTGGACTGGCCTAAATTTGTGCTTCGCGTTCGTGTCTGAAGGCTCGTGTTCGCGGAGGGGTGAGCAGCTTATGCTTTGTGATCGCGAGGGCTTAGTCGCATTCGTGTAGAAAGGTTATGAGGTGATCTGAGGTTGGCCTTTGCATTCGCGAAGGAGGGCTCGCGTTCGTGGAAGGTTATTTTCTGGTGCTTCGCATCGCATGGCTATGATCGCGTTCGCGTACAAGGATCGGGGGTCTAGTGTGTTTTGTTCTTCACGTTTGCATATAGGATGCCGCGTTCGTATAGCTTTAGGCGAAGTGGTCATCGCATTTGCGAATGGTATGTCGCATTCGCAAAGGGTTATTTTGGTCAAAGAAAAGTTGTACATCGCGAACGCGTGGGTTTGACCGCGTTCGCAAAGAAGAGATTCCAGAAGCTGGGCAGTGAGTTTATAATCATTTCATCCGTGAGTATTAGTCATTTTCCTCCATTGTTGAATATTTTGAGAGCTCTTTGGGAGAAATTGAAGAGGGATTCGAAGAGGATTGATTGGAGGTAAGTTTTATGAACCAAAAACATGATTATATTGTGAAATTAACCTAGAAATTTATGGAAATTTAGCCAAAAATGGAAGAACTAGGGCTTGGAATTTTGAGATTTTAAATTGGGATTTGAGGGGCCATTTGGACTCCGATTTTAGTGTTCTTTATATGCATAGACTCGTGGAGTGATAAGGAACCCGTTGATGTAAAAAGTTTTGAGTTTCGAGATGTGGACCAGGGGCTCGGGTTTTTGCTAATTTCGGATTTTTGGTATTTTTTTCCCTTAGCACATTGTGACGTATTCGTTCTGTTTTTGGATAGATTCGACGCACGTGGAGGCCAATTCGAGGGGCAAGAGCGTCGTGAGCTAGAGAGTTAGCCAGTTTGAGGTGAGTAACAATGTTAAATAATGTCCTGAGGGTTTGAAACCCCGAATTTGCAAATCGCAGTGCTATATTAAGGTGACTTCCACGCCGGATAGCGGCGTGGGGTATAGCACCATTGGGGATTGTGACTTGGTCCATCCTGATTGTTGAAATTACTAATTAAATGACTGAGACTTATTTGTTATCATTATGATTTAGGCTAGTTTCCATGTTTGGGGCCTTGTGCCGATCTGTAGAACCCTTAGGGACATTTTGACTGATTTTCCTCACTTTACTTGTTAAAAATCATATCCTCAGTCATGTTTCTATTTGTGTAAACAACGTGAACCGATTTCATAAATGCTAATTCTAAATGAGGGAAATATGTGGGCTGAGACCCCTACCTTATATTATTGTGCTCGAGATGCTGTGAGTAAAAATGACTGAGAGGGGTTGAGGACCAAACAGTGAGGATATTATACATATTATGGATCGGGCTGCACGCTGCAGCAAATGTATTATATGGATCGGGATACGCGCTGCATCAATGTAGCACTTGGGCTGTAGGAGCCCCTCCGGAGTCTGCACACCCCCAGTAAGCACAGTCGACTATATATATGGATCGGGCTACATGCCGCAACGATGTACGGATCAGGCTGCACGCCGCAGTGGTTATTCTGATTTATGTTATTATGAGAGATATATGAGCCTAGTGCTGGGAATGAGTGCTAGGTGATGAGAGTGAGCCCGAAGGGGCAGTTTTCTACTTGTTATTACCTATTAAATTACCTGTTTTTCCTAAATTGAAGAGATTTCATTCGACTCCTTCGTCGGTTTACTGCTTAAGTGATTTATCATGACCCAATTTCCAAATCCGATCGTGATGGCGCCTCTCATGAAGACAAGGCCAGCCAACTAACCCAAACTTGTCTCTTAACAATTTTTAAACATAATGAATATAAAATATAACCTAAATAACATTGGTTAACAATATTTACAACCCAACTCAACCTGACCGGGGTGTCACAAGTCACGAGCATCTAAGGAAAGACTGAACACAACTACGGGGACAATGATAATATACAAAATAAAAGCCTGGAATTCGAAAGATGAAGTCCGGTGCCGCAAACGCTGGCGGTCACCTTACTCCGCTACAATGGTAATACCTTCAATCCGCTACCGAGTGAACAATACCTGCAACTGCACGCGAGGTGCAGGGAGCAAAGTGAGTACTCCAACTCAGTGAGTAATAAAAGTAAATAATAACTGAGCAGCAAGAAATCACGTAAGGCACTCCATTATGCTATATAGAGCAGTACAACCTTTTGAGAAAAATAGTAAAACCGTGAAATCTTTTAGAAAACATCTGGGCTTAGTTGAAACCTCTTTTGAAAATATCTTTTTCAACAGTTAAGCAAATGAATGCGAAACAACTAGTGCAAGTCGGCACATAAGTCAGCCCCTCGGGCTCAGCACTCCATCAACAAATAACACCAGGGTATCTGGTACACAGTGCAAGAAGTAGCATGGATGCCAATGAAATGAGAGTGTTGAATGTCATGACACATAATACAACAGGAACTAATGCATGAGTGCAATGCAATGCATATGACCGGTACACTCAGGTACCCACTGCGGCGTCCAGTCTGAGCCAATGCATTTAACGTCGACGGCGCTCACTGGGGGTGTGTACAGACTCCGGAGGGGCTTCTACAATCCAAGCGCAATATCAAGTCATCTCGTGGCATCAATAAATCCCTGGTCAGTCATTGTTACCTGACCGGTCAGTCATTGTTACCTGTCTAATTCGCATCATACAGTGTCATTGTTACCACTGTTTCAAGTCACATCATACAGTGTCATTGTTACCACTGTTTCAAGTCACATCATACAGTGTCATTGTTACCACTGTTTCAAATCACTGCTGCGGCACACAGCCCGATCCATGCTCAGTCCAAAAATGCACATAAGCCACTTGGGCAATATTAAAATAATGGTTCTCAGCTCAAAACGTCAATAAAATATTATTTATGTTTTCAAATCTTAGAAAAATGGCTGAGTTTGCAAAACCGTATTAAAACCCTGGACCGAGATCAAATGATATGCAAAGTAATGCAAAAACAGTTATATCAATCCCCGAAGGATTCAAATACTCGGCACGAAGCCCAACATATGGCAATCAGCCCAAATCATGATAGCATCAAGTACGTTTCAGTCAATTATGCAGTAAAATCAACAACCGGGACGGACCAAGTCACAATCCCCAACGGTGCTCTACCCCATGCTCATATCCGGTGTGCAAGTCACCTCAATACAGCACTATGATATGCAAATCCGGGGTTTCAAACCCTCAGGATATCATTTACAAGTATTACTCACCTCGAACTGGCAAAATCTCTAGCTCGCGACGCCTTTGCCCCTCAAATCGGCCTCCGCGCACGTCGAATCTAACCAAAATCAGAGCCAATACATCACACTATGCCAAGGGAAAAATTCCCAATCGAAAATAATCAAAATATAGCAAAAATCTTGAAACTAGCAAAACCCGAGCCCCGGGCCCGCTTCTCAAAAAATTATAAAACTCACATTATCGGATTTCTCGTCTCTCCACGAGTCCATACATACCAAGAACTCCAAAATCCGAGCTCAAATGATCTATCAAATCCCAATTTGAAATATCAAAACTCAAGCCCTAGCTTTACCCCTTTTTAATGAATTTCAACTAATTTCCATGTTAAATTTAACACAATCTCGAGTATTTAGGCCATGGAACTTACCTCCAATCAATTCCCTTCAAAATCCTTCTTTAAACCTCGCCAAAAGCTCTCAATGCTACTCAACAATGGAGGAAAAAATGGTGGAACTCGCGGATGAAATAAAACCCTTTAAACCCCTTTTTGCCAATAGCGATTGCCGCTTCTGTGGTAGTTATTAAAAAGACCAACTTCCTCTTAAGCGGTCCAGGTTCCGCTTAAGTGGAATTTCTTTTAACGGCTCAAAACCGCTTCTGCGGTGAAATACTCGCTCCTGCAGACCCACTGATGCGAAAAGGGGTCCACTTCTGCTAAACTACTCAGCCACACCTCAGACCGCTTCCGCGATCCCTCACCCGCTTCTGCGATCCATTTTCGCAGAAGCGGAAATACCAGATGACAGCAAAAATTAGACCTGAAGCAAACTTCAAAACTCTCGTTTAACCACTCGAATTTACCCCGAGGCACTCCGGGACCTCAACCAAAAACACCAACACACCTTAAAACCTTATTCAAACTTGTTCCAAACCTCAAAACACATCAAACAATGCTAAAACCATCAAATCACATCGGATTCAAGACTAAGTTCTTCAAATACTTCCGAAATGCACTTTCGATCAAAAACCCAGCCAAACGACGCCCGAATGACCTAAAATTTTGCACACACATCACAAATCACATATCGAAGCTGCAACAACTCTCGGAATTCCATTCCGACACTTGGATCAAAATCTCACATATCAACCGGAATTCGCCAAAATACTAACTTCGCCAATTCAAGCCTAATTCTACACTGGACCTCCAAAATCAATTCCGATCACACTCCTACATCACAAATCATCCCCCAAAGCTAATCGATTTTCCAAAAATCACATCCGAGCCCTATAACTCATAAGTCAATGTCCGGTTGACTTTTCCAACTTAAGCCTTCCTTAAAGAGACTAAATGTCCCATTTCTTATCAAAACCAATCAAAATAAACTCTAACACGCCACATACCGATAACAAAACATGAAGAAGCATATAATGAGGAAAACGAAGCAGTAACACATGAGACGACGGGTCGGGTCGTCACATGATTTTACTCCTTTTGATATAGTATTGTTTTGTGCCTTACGTGTTTTTATGCTTTCAGCCATTATTTATAATTATTACTCACTGGGTCGAAGTACTCACATTACTCCATGCACTGTGTGCAGATACAGGCATAGCAGAGTATGCTCCTGAGTGTTGATCTCCTAGTCCAGGCAGTGATTTGGAGACTACGAGGTAGCTGTTGGCGTCCACAGCCCCCGTACCTCCCCTATCTTATCATTTTCATGTTCTTAGAACTATTGTATAAGACTTAGTATCCAGCAGACTTGTATCCGGATTTCTTAGTTGCTCGTGACTTGTGACACCCCGGTTTGGGCTGTGTCGGGATGGTTTCCCTTATTATTATTGTTATTTTCGCAAATTATGACTATTGTATTATGTTTAACACTTGTCTAAGGTATTTAACCATGCAAAGAGGTGTTCTATTTGGTCTGGCTAGCCTTGTCTTCACGAGAGGCGCCATCACGACCAGGTTTGGGAATTGGGTCGTGACACTTTCACAACCACACAAATACTCTAGGGCCATTTTTGCTTTGTTTAGGACCATAAATTTCAAAAGTCTTCATTTTTTCTTAAACTTCGTACCCAGTCAAACATGTTCACAAAAATTAGAATGGAAGGAGTAGTAGTTTGTTTCCCCACTATACTACTTCATTTCACACACATTACATGAAGGATCCTAGTTATGTGATATCATTATGGGATAATTTGGTTTAAACTAGTACTAACATTCTTGTGTCATGAATGAGAGCTTGTACTAACATTACATTTACAGTGAAATTGGATGGTTTGGTTTAAACTTGTACTAATATTCTTATGCCATGAGTGAGAGCTTTGATAATATGCTATATAGACGTTATTTACACTCTAAGTGAACCATACTTTATTGTTGTTTTAAATACAAAATGATAACAAAATAATCTAATTAGTTTTCTTTTGTTTTGCAGGAACTAATCCTAGTTAGGAAGATACAATGGAGTGTTTTGGAGTCAATAACATGGATATAAGGCCAATCAAGAAGAACCCAAATGAAAATAAGCGACTGGACAAGAGCCCAGCGCCTGGAACATGGTGGAACAAAATGTCACGACCCGGATTTACCACCATCGGGAGTCGTGATGGCGCCTACTAACGGAGCTAGGCCAGCCAAACTTTAAACATTCTCTGATAAATCTCAACAATATGAATATACGAAAAACAATTAAATAAGAGCGGAAGACTTTAGGTTTAATAAAAATGAAATCAAAATGCAGAAGTTTAAAACATATCTCTACCCAAAATCTGGTGTCACTAGCTCACGGACTACTAAAGAGTACTACAAACAAGTCTGAATGGAAATACAAAACGTCTGTATCGGTACAAAGAAAACAAACTAAACATAGAAAATGACTCCGGCCTGCGAACGCCAGCTAGGTTACCTCGAAATCCCTGGACTGAAGTCAGCTCCCACTCGACGTGCTACTGCTGTGGTCCAAAAGCAACTTCTGGATCTGTGCAAAAAGATGCACAGAGTGTAGCATCAGCACAACCGACCCCATGTGCTGGTAAGTGCTTGGCCTAACCCCAGCGAAGTAGTGACGAGGCTAGACAGGATTACCAAATTAACCTGTGCAGTTTAGTATGTATACATATGCAATAACAGGAAAGAATGCCGAAACTAAGCAGTAAAAAGGGGAGGGAAGCAGACTATGGGGGAGTACAATCCGGATATAAAAATCATCAACTTAAGTGAGGAACAGGGCACAACAATAATTAATAAAACAGGGAAAACAACAGTTGCACGACATCAACCTTCGAGCTTTTACTCTCATCCTCACCTAAAGCAATCAAATAAAATGCACGGCATCACCCTTCGTGCTTTTCCTCACCTAACTCTCATTTAATGGCACGGAATGTTCCTTCATGCATAAATAATCAAACATGACACGGAATGTTCCTTCGTGCATAATTAATCAAAACATGGCACGGAATGTTCCTTCGTGCATAAAGAATTAAAACATGGCATGGAATGTACCTTCGTGCATAAATAATCAAAACATGGCACGGAATGACCGTTCGTGCAAATATAATCAAAACATGGCACGGAATGACCCTTTGTGCAAATATAATCAAAACATGGCACGGAATGACCGTTCGTGCATTATCACTCTTCCTCACCCAAACAACAATCAAAACCAAACGAGCGAGGGAGTAAACAATAATAAGAAATATCCCAACAAGGGAAAACATAATTAAACAACTAATTCCTGGCAAGGGAGCAATAACAACAACTTTCACATCCCGGCAAGGGAGATAATCAATATACTCAAACCATCCCGGCAAGGGATTAATCACATCTCTTTCCATTTCTTTCATTTCTTACTCTATAGTATTTTTATCGTTCGAGCCAACGCTCCAAAGAATTCACAATTCATAATTTATCCTCATACTCTTCACATTATGTAGAAATCATTAATTTAGCTAGGAAGATTCCCAAAATATACCAAAATAAGCACAAATAAAGACTCACGATCATGTTAGACACCAGTGTATAGATACTCGTCACCATTCCTATACACCGTACTTTATCATTTAGAAATTAGAAATTAATAACACTCTAATCCTATTCACTCAAGCCAAAGTTAGATCAAACACTTACCTCGGTCCAAAGAATAGCAATTAACTCTCAAATACCGCCTTTCCTCTACAATCCGACTCCGAAACAATGGTATCTAGGCATAATTAATTTAATAGCATCAATAAAGGCTCAACAACATAATACCATAGCCTAGAAATGAGTTTTCTAGCATTCTTCCAAAAATTCCAAAATTTGACACCGGGCCCACATGGTCCAAACACGAGGCTCAGACCAAAACCTAGTCACCCATAACCCCACGAGTTCAAATATATAATTTGTTTTAAGATTCGACCCCAAATTGAGGTTGAATCACCCAAAATTCCCAAAGCCCTAGTTCTACCCAAAACCCCCCATTTTCTACCTTGAATTCATGATTTAGGGCTAGAAAGTTAGTAATTAGTGGAAGAAATTAAGAGGAGATGAAGTTATGAACACTTACCCAAGAAGCTTTGGAGGAAGGGGAGCTTGAATTTCGTCTATGGGGTGTTGGAGAAAGGAGTCCGTGTGGAATAATGGCAAAATCCTGAAATGGGTTCTATTTTTAAGCTTTAAAATCACTGAAGGGAAAAACCCTATGCGTTCGCGACACAGAGGTCGCGTTCGCGAAGAAGGGGAACTGGGGTACATCGCGTTCGTGAGGGTGTGATGCGAATGCGAAGAAGGAAAATTGGTGTCTTGGGAAGATAGCCTACGCGAACGCGAGTGTGCTGATGCGAACGTGTTGAAGGGTCTGAAGGGGCTACGCAAATACGTGGACTAGTCCGCGAACGCGAAGAAGGGAGGTTGCTGAAGCTACGCGAACGCGTTACCTGGACACGAGCGCGAAGAAGAAGCTTGCTGTGCAAAAATTGAAGAAATCTGCTATGTTTTCTAAGTGTAAAACTACCCCGAACCACTTCCGAATCACTCCCGAGCCCTTGGAGCTCCTAAATAAACACATACACACTAACTTAACAACATCCTACGAACTTACTCGAGCGATCAAATTGCTAAAATAACATCAAAATCAACGAATCAAGCCTCAAAATCATCATTTTCATTTCAAACTTCTTAAACTTCTAACTTTAGATATTTAGGTCCGAAACACATCAAACGACGTCCGATCTCGACCAAATTCCACAGAAAGCGCTTAAACAATATATAAGACTTGTACCGGGCGTCGGAACCAATATATGAGCCCGATACCATAGTCTTTTAATTAATTTTATTTTCAATTTTCCTTAATAATTTCAGAAAAGCAATTTAACAGAAAATTTTTTTTACTCGGGTTCTAGACCTTGGATTTTGACTCTGGACACATGCCCGAGTCCCATATTTTTCTACGGACCCTCCGGGACCGTCAAATTATGGATCCGGGTCCGTTTACCAAAAATGTTGAACAAAGTCAACTTTATCCATATTAATATCAAAATTCTTCAAATTTTTTTTTAGATTTCACATACTTCATCATAAAAGCTTTCTAGCTACGCATCCGGACTGCACACGCAAATCGAGGCAACTATAAGTGAGGTTTTCAAGCCTCAAAAGTACAGAAAAAGGGAGAAATCCGGTGATAACCCTTTGGGTAGTCACATTCTCCACCTCTAAAACAACCGTTCGTCCTCGAACGGACAAAAGAAAGAAGTACCTGAGTTAGAAAATAGATTAGGGGTAGCGGCTCCGCATATTAGACTCGCACTCCCAGGTCGATGCCTCAGAAGGTTGACCTCTATACTGGGAACGCACTGAAGGAAAACTCTTCGACCTCAACTGTCGAACCTGCCGATCTAGAATGGCTACCGGCTCCTCCTCGTAGGACAGATCATTGTCCAACTGGACAGTGCTGAAATATAACACGTGGGTAGGATCGCCGTGATACCTCCGTAGAATAGACACATGAAACACTGGATGCACGGCTGACAAGCTAGGTGGCAAGGTAAGCTGTAAGCCACCTCTCCCACACGATCAAGAATCTCAAATGTGCCAATGAACCTAGGGCTAAGCTTGCGCTTCTTCACAAATCTCGTCACGCCCTTCATAGGCAATACAAGGAGCAATACTCGCTCACCAACCATGAAAGCTACATCTCAAACCTTGCGATCCACATAACTCTTTAGCCGCAACTGAGCCGAACGAAGCCTGTCCTGAATGATCTTGACCTTATCCAAGGCCTCCTGAACTAAATCTGTACCCAATAACCGAGCCTCTCCCTGCTCAAACTATCCCACTGGAGACCGACATCGCCTACCATACAATGCCTCATATGGAGCCATCTGAATGTTGGACTGGTAGCTGTTGTTGTAGGCGAACTCTGCTAAAGGCAAAAACTGGTCCCACGAGCCTCCAAAATCAATGACACAGGCTCGAAGCATATCCTCTAATATTTGAATAGTCCTCTCGGACTGACCGTCCGTCTGAGGATGGAACACTATGCTCAACTGAACCTGGGTGCCTAACTTCTGCTGAATTGCTCTCCAGAAGCGCGAGGTGAACTGCGTAGCCCGGTCCGAAATGATAGATGTCGGCACCCCATGAAGGCGAACAATCTCCCGGATGTAGATCTCAACTAATCTCTCCGATGAATAGGTGGCTGTAACAGGAATGAAATGCACTGACTTGATCAGCCTATCAACAATGACCCAAATAGCATCAAACTTCTTCAGAGTCATCGGAAGTCCAGTAACAAAATCCATGGTAATCCTCTCCCACTTCCACTCTGGAAGCTCAATCCTCTAAAACAAACCACCAGGCCTCTGATGCTCGAACTTGACCTGCTTACAGTTCAAACACCGAGCCACATATGCAACAATTTCATTCTTCATCTTACGCCACCAATAATGCTGCTGCAAGTCCTGATACATCTTTGCGGCGCTCGGGTGAATAGAAAACCGAGAACTATGGGCCTCCGCTAAGATCAACTCTCGAATCCCATCGACATTGGGCACACAAACTCGCCCCTGCAATCTCAAAACACTATCATCATCTAAAGTCACCTTCATGGAACCTCCACGCTGCACCGTGTCTCTCAGGACACACAAATGAGGATCATCAAACTGCCGATCACAGATACGCTCCAATAATGAAGAACGAGCGACCGTGCAAGCTAACACTCTGCTAGGCTCAAAAATGTCCAACCTCACAAACCGATTGGACAAGGACTGAATATCCAAGGCAAGTGGTTTCTAGCTGACCGGAACATAAGCAAGACTACCCATGCTGGCGGACTTCCTACTCAATTCATCGGCCACTACATTGGCCTTTCCCGGGGTGGTATAAGATAGTAACATCATCGTCGTTCAACAACTCCAACCATCTCCTCTGCCTCAAATTCAACTCCTTTTGCTTGAAAAAATACTTAAGGTTCTTGTGATCCGTGTACACCTCACACCATATAGATAATGCCTCCAAATCTTCAAAGCATGAACAATGGCTGCCAACTCTAGATCATGGACTCGATAATTCTTCTCGTGGATCATCAGCTGCCTCGAAGCATAGGCTATGACTCTGCCGTCCTGCATCAATACTGCACCAAGCCCAATATGGCAAACATCACAATATACTGTATAACGCCCTGAACCTGTGGGAGAGACCAATATCGGTGCCGTAGACATAGCTGTCTTGAGCTTCTGAAAGCTCTCCTCGCACTCGTCTGACCACCTGAACTGGGCAGCCTTCTGGGTCAATCTGGTCATAGGGGCTCCTATAGATGAAAACCCCTCCATGAACCGACGGTAATATCTTGCTAATCCCAAGAAACTCCGAATCTCCATCACTAAAGCTGGTCAAGGCCAATTCTTGACTGCCTCAATCTTCTTCGAGTCTACCTGAATACCCTCTACTGATACTACATGACCCAGGAATGCAACTGAACTCAACCAAAACTCGCACTTTGAAAATTTAGCATACAACTGACTATCCTTCAGAGTCTGAAGAACCACTCTGAGGTGCTTCTCGTGCTCCTCCCTACTGCGGGAGTATACCAGAATATCATCAATAAATACTATCACGAACAAGTCTAGATAAGGCTTTGAACACTCGGTTCGTCAACTCCATAAATGTTGCTGGGGCATTGGTCAACCCGAATGACATGACCAAAAACTCATAATGCCCATACCGAGTGCGAAATGCTGTCTTAGGGACATCAGACGCCCTAATCCTTAGCTGATGGTAGCCAGATCTCAAGTCTATCTTTGAAAACACCTTCGCACCCTGTAGCTAGTCAAACAATTCATCAATCCTCAGCAGTGGATACTTGTTCTTTATCGTCACCTTGTTCAAATGCCGGTAATAAATGCACATCCTCATCGATCCATCCTTTTTCTTCATAAATAGCACCGGCGCACCCCCAAGGAGAAACACTAGGCCTGATGAAACCCTTCTCAAGCAAATCTTGCAACTGGCCCTTTAACTCCTTCAGCTCTGGCGGGGCCATAAGATACGACGGAATAGAAATGGGCTGTGTGCCTGGGGCCAGATCAATACAGAAATCAATATCCCTGTCGGGTGGCATATCCGGCAGGTCTGAAGGGAAAACCTCTGGGAACTCCCGAACAATAGGAACAGAGTCAATAGAAGGAACCTCTAAGCTGGAATCATGAACATATGAAAAATAAGCTAAACACCCCTTCTCGACCATGCATCGAGCCTTAACATATGAAATAACACTGCGGGTGGCATGACCTGGGGTCCCTCTCCACTCCAATCGGGGCAAATCTGGCAAAGCCTAGGTCACGGCCTTGGCGTGACAATCCAAGATAGCATGATACGAGGATAACCAATCCATCCCCAATATAACATCGAAATCCACCATGTCTAATAGCAGTATATCAACACGGGTCTCAAGACCCTCAAACACGACCACATAGAAATGATGCGCCCAGTTGACTACTATGGAGTCACCCACCGGTGTAGACACATAAATAGGATTGCCCAAACCATCACTAGGCATAGACAAGTAGGATGCAAAATAAGAACACAGATAAATACATAGACCCTGGGTCAAATAGCACTGAAGCATCTCTAATACAAATCAGAATGGTACCTGTAATGTCTGCACCTGAAGACTCAGCCTCTGGCCTGGCTGCTTGCTGGCCTCTACCTTTGGCGACCTGAACTCCACCTCTAAGACCTCTACCTCCACCTCTAACACCTCTGCCACCGCCTCTAGCTGGCTGGTCAGGCTGTGGAACCTCAGGTGCCTGAATCATAACACGAGAACTCTGATGCTGGAAACTGCTATGAACTCGAGGGCAATATTTGACAATGTGCCTCAAATCACCGCAAGCATGGCAAGACCTCGTCTTCCGCGGCTGAGCACCCCTCAACCTCGGACGAACCCTCCTGCTGTGACCATACTCACCACACTCATAACATCTACACGAATGCTACAGCTGATGGAACGGAGACTGACTCTATCGACCTGAATGACCACCTGAAGTACCATGAGTGACCTGGAGAGATGACTGAAAAGGCCTGGGAGGATGGCCTCTACCATAAAAACCTCTACCTCCTGATGAGGTACCACTGTATCTGCCTGCATAACGGGGCCTCTTACACGACCCATGTCCCAAAGGGTCATCACCGAATTTCTCCCTTTTTCCACGCTTTCTAGGCCTTGAAAACCTCACTTATAGTTTCTTCGATTTACGTGCGTAGTCCGAGCGCGTAGCCGGAAAGCTTTTACATTTTCATAATGACGGGGCTCTAATACCAACTTGTCACGACCCGGATTTCCCACCATCGGGAGTCGTGATGGCGCCTACTAACGGAGCTAGTCCAACCAATTTTTAAACATTCTCTGATAAATCTCAACAATATGAATATACGGAAAATAATTAAATAAGAGCGGAAGACTTTAAGTTTAATAAAAAATGAAATCAAAATGCGGATGTTTAAAACATATCTCTACCCAAAATCTGGTGTCACTAGCTCACGGACTACTAAAGAGTGCTACAAACAAGTCTGAATGGAAATACAAAACGTCTATCTCGGTACAAAGAAACTAAAAATAGAAAAAGACTCCGGCCTGCGAACGACAGCTAGGCTACCTCGAAGTCCCTGGACTGAAGTCAGCTCCCACTCGACGTTCTACTGCTGTGGTCCAAAAGCTGCTCCTGGATCTGTGCAAAAAGATGCACAGAGTGAAGCATCAGCACAACCGACCCCATGTGCTGGTAAGTGCCTGGCCTAACACCGACGAAGTAGTGACGAGGCTAGACAGGACTACCAAATCAACCTGTGTAGTTCAATATGTATAGATATGCAATAACAGGAAAAAATGCCGAAACTAAGCAGTAAAAATAGGAGGGAAGCAGACTATGAGGGAGTACAATCCGGATATAAAAATCATCAACTTAAGTGATGAGCAGGGCATAACAATAATTAACAAAATAGGGAAAACAATAGTTGCATGGCATCAACCTTCGTGCTTTTACTCTCATCCTCACCCAAAGGAATTAAATAAAATGCACGGTATCACCCTTCGTGCTTTTCCTCACATAACTCTCATTTCATGGCACGGAATGTCCCTTCGTGCATAAATAATCAAACATGGCATGGAATGTTCCTTCGTGCATAAATAATCAAAACATGGCACGGAATGTTCCGTCGTGCATAAAGAATCAAAACATGGCACAGAATGTTCCTTCGTGCAGAAATAATCAAACATGGCACGGAATGTTCCTTCGTGCATAAATAATCAAACATGGCAGGAATGTTCCTTCGTGCATAAACAATCAAAACATGGCACGGAATGTTCCTTTGTGCATAAATAATCAAATCATGGCACGGAATGTTCCTTCGTGCATAAATAATCAAAACATGGCACAGAATCACCCTTCGTGCAAATATAATAAAAAAATGGCACGGAACGACCCTTCGTGCAAATATAATCAAAATATGGCACGGAATTACCCTTCGTGCATTATCACTCTTCCTCACCAAAACAGCAATCAAAACCAAACGGGCTAGGGAGTAAACAATAATAAGAAATGTCCCAGCAAGGGAAAACACAATTAAACAACTAAATCCCGGCAAGGGAGGAATAACAACAACTTTCACATCCCGGCAAGGGAGATAATCAATATACTCAAACCATCCCGACAAGGGATTAATCACATCTCTTTCCATTTCTTTCATTTCTTACTCTATAGTATTTTTATCGTTCGAGCCAACGCTCCAAAGAATTCACAATTCACAATTTATGCTCATACTCTTCACATTATGTAGAAATCATTAATTTAGCCCGGAAGATTCCCAAAATATAAAAAAATAAGCACAATAAAGACTCACGGTCATGCTAGACACCAGTGTACAAATACTCGTCACCATGCTTATATACCGTACTCGATCATTTAGCAATTAGCAATTAATAACACTCTAATCCTATTCCCTCAAGCCAAAGTTAGACCAAACACTTACCTTGGTCCAAAAAATAGCAATGAACTCTCCAATACCGCCTTTCCTCTACTATCTGACTCCGAAACAATGGTATCTAGGCATAATTACTTCAATAGCATCAATAAAGGCTCAACAACATAATCCCATAGCCTAGAAATGAGTTTTCTAGCATTCTTCCAAAAATTTCAAAATTCGACACTGGGCCCACATGGTCCAAACACGAGGCTCGGACCAAAACCTAGTCACCCATAACCCCACGAGTTTAAATATATAATTTGTTTTAAGATTCGACCCCAAATTGAGGTTGAATCACCCAAAATTCCCAAAGCCCTAGTTCAACCCAAAAGCCCCCATTTTCTACCTTGAATTCATGATTTAGGGTTAGGAAGTTAGTAATTAGTGGAAGAAATTAAGAGGGGATGAAGTTATGAACACTTACCCAAGAAGCTATGGAGGAAGAGGAGCTTGAATTTCATCTGGGGTGTTGGAGAAAGGAGTTCGTGTGGAATAATGGCAAAAGCCCGAAATGGGTTCTGTTTTTATGCTTTAAAATCACTGAAGGGAATAACCCTATGCGTTCGCGACATAGAGCTCGCATTTGCGAAGAAGGGGAACTGGGGTACATCGCGTTCGCGAGGGTGTGATGCGAACGCGAAGAAGGAAAATTAGGGTATTGGGAAGATAACCTACGCGAATGCGAGTTTGCTGATGCGAACGCATTGAAGGATCTGAAGGGGCTACGAGAACACGTGGACTAGTCCGCGAACGCGATGAAGGGAGGCTGCTGAAGCTACGTGAACGCGTTACCTGGATGCGAACGCGAACGCGAACGCGAAGAAGAAGCTTGCTGTGCAAAAATTGCAAAAATCTGTTATGTTTTCTAAGTGTAAATCTACCCCGAACCACTTCCGAATCACTCCCGAGCCCTCGGGGCTCCTAACCAAACACAACACTAACGTAACAATATCTTACGAACTTACTCGAGCAATCAAATCGCTAAAATAACATCAGAATCAACGAATCAAGCCTCAAAATTATCATTTTCATTTCAAACTTCTTAAACTTCTAACTTTAGATATTTAGGTCCGAAACACGTCAAACGACGTCCGATCTCGACCAAATTCCACAAAAAGCGCTTAAACAATATATAATACTTGTATCGGGCGTCGGAACAAAAATACGAGCCCGATATCATAGTCTTTTAATCAATTTTCATTTCCATTTTTCTTAATAATTTCTGAAAAACAATTTAACAGAAAAATTCTTTTACTCGGGTTCTAGACCTCGGATTTCGACTCCGGACACATGCCCGAGTCCCATATTTTTCTAAGGACCCTTCGGGACTGTCAAATTACGGATCCGGGTCCGTTTACTAAAAATGTTGACCGACTTTAGCCATGTTAATATCAAAATTTTTCAATTTGTTTTACAAATTTCACATATTTCATCATAAAAGCTTTCTAGCAACGCGCCCGAACTGCGCACGCAAATTGTGGCAACTATAAGTGAGGTTTTCATGGCCTCGGAAGTGCGGAAAAAGGGAGAAATCCGGTGATGACCCTTTGGGTCGTCACATTCTCCACCTCTTAAACAACCTTTTGTCCTCGAACGGACAAAAGAAAGAAGTACCTGAGTCAGGAAATAGATGAGGGGTAGCGGCTCTGCATATCTGACTCGGACTCCCAGGTCGATGCCTCAGGACGTTGACCTCTATACTGGAAACGCACTGAAGGAAAACTCTTGGATCTCAACTGTCGAACCTGCCAGTCTAGAATGGCTACCGGCTCCTCCTCGTAGGACAGATCCTTGTCCAACTGGACAGTGGTGAAATCTAACACGTGGGTAGGATCGCTGTGATACCTCCGTAGCATAGACACATAAAACACTGGATGCACGACTGACAAGCTAGGTGGCAATGCAAGTCTGTAAGCCACCACTCCCACAAGATCAAGAATCTCAAATGGGCCAATGAACCTAGGGCTAAGCTTGCCCTTCTTCCCAAATCTCATCACGCCCTTCATAGGCGATACATGGAGCAATACTCGCTCACCAACCATGAAAGCTACATCTCGAACCTTGAAATCCGCATAACTCTTTTGCCGCGACTGAGCCGAACGAAGCTTGTCCTAAATGATCTTGACCTTATCCAAGGCCTCCTGAACTAAATCTGTACCCAATAATCGAGCCTCTCCCGGCTCAAACCATCCCATTGGAGACCGACATCGCCTACCATACAACACCTCATATGGAGCAATCTGAATGCTGGACTGTAGCTGTTGTTGTAGGCGAACTTTGCTAAAGGCAAAAACTGGTCCCATGAGCCTCCAAAATCAGTGACACAGGCTCGGAGCATACCTCCAATATCTGAATAGTCCTCTCGGACTGACCGTCCGTCTGAGGATGGAATGCTGTGCTCAACTGAACCTGGGTGCCTAACTCCTGCTGAACTTCTCTCCAGAAGCGCGAGGTGAACTACGTACCCCGGTCCGAAATGATAGATGTCGGCACCCCATGAAGGCGAACAATCTCCAGGATGTAGATCTCAGCTAATCTCTCCGATGAATAGGTGGCTGTAACAGGAATGAAATGCACTGACTTGATCAGCCTATCAATAATGACCCAAATGGCATCAAACTTCTTCCGAGTCATCGGAAGTCCGGTAACGAAATCCATGGTAATCCTCTCCCACTTCCACTTAGGAAGCTCAATCCTCTGAAATAAACCACCAGGCCTCTGATGCTCGTACTTGACCTGCTGACAGTTCAAATACCGAGCCACATATGCAACAATTTCTTTCTTCATCATACGCCACCAATAATGTTGCCGCAAGTCCTGATACATCTTTGCGACGCTCGGGTGAATAAAAAACCGAGAACTAAGGGCCTCCGCTAAGATCAACTCTCGAATCCTATCGACATTGGGCACACAAACTTGCCCCTGCAATCTCAAAACACCATCATCATCTAAAGTCACCTTCATGGCACCTCCACGCTGCATTGTGTCTCTCAGGATACACAAATGAGGATCATCAAACTGCCGATCACGGATACGCTCCAATAATGAAGAACGAGTGACCGTGCAAGCTAACACTCTGCTAGGCTCAGAAATGTCTAGCCTCACAAACCGATTGGCCAAGGCCTAAAAATCCAAGGCAAGTGTTTTCTGGCTGACCGGAACATAAGCAAGACTACCCATGCTGGCGGACTTCCTACTCAATGCATTGGCCACCACATTGGCCTTTCCCGGGTGGTATAAGATAGTAACATCATCGTCGTTCAACAACTCCAACCATCTCCTCTGCCTCAAATTCAACTCCTTTTTCTTGAACAAATACTGAAGGTTCTTGTGATCCGTGTACACCTCACACGTCACACCATATAGATAATGCCTCCAAATCTTCAAAGCATGAACAATGGCCGCCAACTCTAGATCATGGACTGGATAATTCTTATCGTGGATCTTCAGCTGCCTCGAAGCGTAGGCTATGTCTCTACCATCCTGCATTAATACTGCACCAAGCCCAATACGAGAAACATCACAATAAACTGTATAAGGCCCTAAACCTGTGGGCAAAACCAATATCGGTGCCGTAGTCAGAGCTGTCTTGAGCTTCTAAATGCTCTCCTCGCATTCGTCTGACCACCTGAACTGGGCACCCTTCTGGGTCAATCTGGTCATATGGGGTGCTATAGATGAAAACTCCTCCATGAACCGACGGTAATATCCTGCTAATCCCAAGAACCTCTGAATCTCCATCACTGAAGCTGGTCAAAGGCCAATTCTTGACTGCCTTAATCTTCTTCGGATCTACCTGAATACCCTCTGCTGATACTACATGACTCAGGAATGCAACTGAACTCAACCAGAACTCGCACTTCGAGAATTTAGCATACAACTGACTATCCTTCAGAGTTTGAAGAACCACTCTGAGGTGCTTCTCGTGCTCCTCCCAACTGCAGAAGTATACCAGAATATTGTCAATAAAGACTATCACGAACAAGTCTAGATAAGGCCTGAACACTCGGTTCATCAACTCTATAAATGCTGCTAGGGCATTGGTCAACCCGAATAACATGACCAAAAACTCATAATGCCCATAATGAGTGCGAAATGCTGATATTTCGCATAATGCGAAGCCAGCACTCACAAATGCAAAGCTCGCAATTGCGAGCTTTTTATCGCAATTGCGAAATATCCCCTAGGAAGCTTCCTTCACAAATGCGAAGAAATCAATCGCAAATGCGATGGCCGCCTTTAGCCTCAACCTTCGCAAATGCGAACCTTTGTCCGCTATTGCGATATTGGACCTTCACAAATGCGACCTGCTTTTCGCAAATGCGAACTTTCCAGTATCCCTCATAGTTTGCAAATGCGAACTCAACTTCGCAATTCCCATATTTGGTCGGGGTTCGCAATTGCAAACCCTTGTTCGCAATTGCGACATCAGAGACCTGCATTTTCATACTTAGTCGAATTTTCCCATTTTTCATATCTCTCAACTCAAACACTCCATAGGCGATTTTCCAAGAAAAAGTTCTTCTCCAATCCACTTGTAAGTTGATTTTCACTTAATTTCTTCAATCTTTAACATCATTTATCATGTTTTCATCTTAAAAATCAAGGTTTTCATGGGTGAAAATGGGGGTTTTTAGGTAGAACCTAGGTTTTCTTAAAATTAGAGATTTGGACCTCAATTTAAGGTCCGATTTCAAAACAAATCATAGATATGAACTCGTGGGGGGAAGGGTAGCCGAGTTTTGGTTCAAACCTCGGGTTTTGACCACGTGGGCCTGGGGACGTTTTGGGAATTTTTGAGTAAAACTTTGGGAAATTCGTTTTTATGCATTCAAGTTGATTCAATTAGCATTTGTTGATACATTCAAGTAATTTGTGACTAGATTCGAGCAGTTTTGTGGTGAATTCGAGGGGCAAAGTTATACTAGAGGCTTGAGTGGATTTTTAGAGCAATTGAGGTAAGTGTTTGATCTAACCTTAGCTTGAGGGAATAGGATTAGAGTATTATTTATTGTTAATTGTTAAACGATCGAGTACGGTGTATAGGCATGGTGACGAGTATCTATACACCAGTGTCTAGCATGACCGTGGGTCTTTATTGTTAGTTGTTCTTGGTATGTTTGGGACTATTCCAAACTAATTAATGAATTTTACATAATGTGAAGAGTTGAGGATCAATTGTGAATTTGTGAATTCTTTGGAGCATTGGATCGAACGATAAAACACTATTGAGTGAGAAATGAAAGAATTGGTAAGAAATGTGATTATCTCCCTTGCCGGGATGTGGAAGTTATTGTCATTGCTCCCTTGCCGGAACTTAGTTGTTTAATTGTGTTTTTCTCTTGCCGGGACATTTCTCATTACTGTTTATTCCCCTCGCCCATTTGGTTGTGATTGCTGTTTGGGTGAGAAAGAGTGATAATGCACGAAGGGTCATTCCATGCTATTGTTGATTATATTTGCACGAAGGGTCATTCCGTGACTTTGTTACTTATATATTTGCACGAAGGGACATTCCGTGCCATTGTTGATTATATTATGCACGAAGGGTCATTCCGTGCCATGAAATGAGAGTTATGTGAGGAAATCACGAAGGGTGATGCCGTGCATTTTGTTTGATTGCTTTGGGTGAGGATGAGAGTAAAAGCACGAAGGTTGTTGCCGTGCAACTGTTGGATTTCGTCTCTGTTAAGTTATTGTTGTGCCCTGTTTCTTATTTAAGTTGATGACTTTTATATCCAGATTGTACTCCCCCATAGCATGTTTCCCCTCCCTTTTAACTGTTTAGTTTTGGTATCCTTTCCTTTTATTGCACATATATATATAGAACTGTACAGGTTGATTTGGTAGTCCTGTCTAGCCTCATCATTACTTCGCCGGGGTTAGGCCAGGCACTTACCAGCACATGGGGTCGGTTGTGCTGATGCTACACTCTGTGCATCTTTTTGCACAGATCCAGGAGAAACTTTTGGACAGCAGTAGTAGGATTGCGCGGGAGCTGTCTTCGGTCCAGGGGCTCACGAGGTAGCCTAGCTGGCGTTCGCAGGCCGAAGTCCCTTCTATGTTTAGTTTGTTTTCTTTGTTTCGAGACAAATAGTGTGTAATATCATTTCAGACTTGTTTTTAGTACTCTATAGCAGTCCGTGAGCTAGTGACACCAGACTCTGGGTGGAGATGTGCTTCAACTTCCGCATTTGAATTTAGTTTTATAAGCTTATGGTTTTCCGCTTTTATTTAATTGTTTTCATATGCTTATATGGTTGAGAAATTATCATAGAATGTTTATTGTTTGGCTGGCCTAGATACGTTAGTAGGCGCCATCACGACTCCCGATGGCGGGAATTTCCCACCATCGGGAGTCGTGATGGCGCCTACTAACAGAGCTACGCTAGCCAAACTTTAAACATTCTCCGATAAATCTTAACAATATGAATATACGGAAAACAATTTAATAAGAGCGGAAGACTTTAAGTTTAATAAAAATGAAATCAAAATGCGGAAGTTTAAAACATATCTCTACCCAAAATCTGGTGTCACTAGCTCACGGACTACTAAAGAGTGATACAAACAAGTCTGAATGGAAATACAAAATGTCTGTCTCGGTACAAAAAAACAAACTAAACATAGAAAAGGACTCCGGCCTGCGAACGCCAGCTAGGCTACCTCGAAGTCCCTGGACTGAAGTCAGCTCCCACTCGACGTGCTACTGTTGTGGTCCAAAAGCTGCTCCTGGATCTGTGTAAAAAGATGCACAGAGTGTAGCATCAGCACAACCGACCCCATGTGCTGGTAAGTGCCTGGCCGAATCCCGGCGAAGTAGTGACGAGGCTAGACAGGACTACCAAATCAACCTGTGTAGTTCAGTATGTATACATATGCAATAATAGGAAAGAATGCCGAAACTAAGCAGTAAAAAGGGGAGGGAAGCAGACTATGGGGAAGTATAATCCGGATATAAAAATCATCAACTTAAGTGAGGAACAGAATAATTAACAAAACAGGGAAAACAACAGTTGCACGACATCAATCTTCGTGCTTTTACTCTCATGCTCACCCAAAGCAATCAAATAAAATGCACGACATCACCCTTCGTGCTTTTCCTCACATAACTCTCATTTCATGGCACAGAATGTCCCTTCGTGCATAAATAATCAAACATGGCACAAAATGTTCCTTCGTTCATAAAGAATCAAAACATGGCACGGAATGTTCCTTCGTGCATAAATAATCAAAACATGGCACGGAATGTTCCTTCGTGCATAAATAATCAAAACATGGCACGGAATGACCCTTCGTGCAAATATAATCAAAACATGTCATGGAATGACCCTTTGTGCATTATCACTCTTCCTCACCCAAACAGCAATCAAAACCAAACGGGCGAGGGAGTAAACAATAATTAGAAATGTCCTAGCAGGGGAAAACACAATTAAACAACTAAATCCCGGCAAGGGAACAATAACAACTTTCACATCCCGACAAGGGAGATAATCAATATACTCAAACCATCGCGGAAAGGGATTAATCACATCTCTTTCCATTTCTTTCATTTCTTACTTAATAGTATTTTTATCATGCGAGCCAACGCTCCAAAGAATTCACAATTCACAATTTATCCTCATACTCTTCACATAATATGGAAATCATTAATTTAGCCTGGAAGATTCCCAAAACATACCAAAATAAGAACAAACAAAGACTCACGGTCATGCTAGACACCAGTGTATAGATACTCGTCACCATACCTATACACCGTACTCGATCATTTAGCAATTAGCAATTAATAACATTCTAATCCTATTCACTCATGCCAAAGTTAGATCAAACACTTATCTCGGTCCAAAGAATAGCAATCAACTCTCGAATACCGCCTTTCCTCTACAATCCGACTCCGAAACAATGGTATCTAGGCATAATTAATTCAATAATATCAATAAAGGCTCAACAACATAATCTCATAGCCTAGAAATGAGTTTTCTAGCATTCTTAACAAAAATACCAAAATTCGACACCGGGCCCACATGGTCCAAACACGAGGCTCGGACCAAAACCTAGTCACCCATAACCCCACGAGTTCAAATATATAATTTGTTTTAAGATTCGACCCCAAATTGAGGTTGAATCACCCAAAATTCCCAAAGCCCTAGTTCTACCCAAACCCCCCCATTTTCTACCTTGAATTCATGAATTAGGGCTAGGAAGTTAGTAATTAGTGGAAGAAATGAAGAGGGGATGAAGTTATGAACACTTACCCAAGAAGCTATGGAGGAAGAGGAGCTTGAATTTCGTCTATGGGGTATTGGAGAAAGGAGTCAGTGTGGAATAATGGCAAAATCCCGAAATGGTTTCTGTTTTTAAGCTTTAAAATCACTTATGGGAATAACCCTATGCGTTCACGACACAGAGTTCGCGTTCACGAAGTAGGGGAACTGGAGTACATCGCGTTCGCGAGGGTGTGATGCGAACGCGAAGAAGGAAAATTGGGGTCTTGGGAAGATAGCCTACGCGAACGCGAGTGTGCCGATGCGAACGCGTTGAAGGGTCTGAAGGGGCTACGCGAACGCGTGGACTAGTCCTCGAGAAGAAGGGAGGCTGCTGAAGCTACGCGAAAGCGTTACCTGGACACGAACACGAAGAAGAAGCTTGCTGTGCAAAAATTGGAGAAATCTGCTATGTTTTCTAAGTGTAAAACTACCTCGAACCACTTCTGAATCACTCCCGAGCCCTCGGGGCTCCTAACCAAACACACACGCTAACTTAACAACATTCTACGAACTTACTCGAGCGATCAAATCGCTAAAATAACATCAAAATCAACGAATCAAGCCTTAAAATTATCATTTTCATTTCAAACTTCTTAAACTTCTAACTTTAGATATTTAGGTCCGAAACACGTCAAGCGACGTCCGATCTCGACCAAATTCCACAGAAAGCGCTTAAACAATATATAAGACTTGTATCGGGTATTAGAACCAAAATACGATCCCAAAACCATAGTCTTTTAATCAATTTTCATTTCCATTTTCCTTAATAATTTCTGAAAAACAATTTAACAGAAATTTTTTTTTACTCGGGTTCTAGACCTCGGATTTCGACTTCGAACACATGCCCGAGTCCCATATTTTTCTACTGACCCTCCGGGACCGTCAAATCACGGATCCGGGTCCGTTTACCAAAAATGTTGACTGAAGTCAACTTTATCCATTTTAATATCAAAATTCTTCAAATGTTTTTTTTTTACAGATTTCACATATTTCATCATAAAAGCTTTTCGGCTACGTGCCTGGACTGCGCACGTAAATCGAGGCAACTATAAGTGAGGTTTTCAAGGCCTCGAAAGTGCAAAAAAGGGAGAAATCTGGTGATGACCCTTTGGGTCGTCACACAAAAACACGAGGCAAAACTGATGCATTTCACCGCGGTCGCGCCGCGTTCTGCTGCGATCATGGTCGACTTTGTAATTGCCCATAAATTTAGGGACTTAAGTGTAAATTGTGGAAAACTTATCCTAACCCTATATAAACTCAACAAACTCGCCCAAGCAAAGGTTAAGCTTGTTTTTAAACTGAACCGGAGGCAAGAACAAGTGTGAGAAGATCAAGACACCATTAGAGTTTTTTATTCTTCTTCTTGTTATCATTATTTGCGAATTATGAATAATTTTATGGTTTTATCTTGCTTTGATATGAGTTGCTAATTATTTAGTTTAGAGTTTTGATGGAACCTGTTCAGGGATGAACTTCTTGTTGTGTTAATATAGTTTTCCCAGTTTAATCTCTATTAGTTCAACTACGCTCTTGTTCTAGCTAATTGATAGGATCCTCAATTAGCTATGCCTATTTAATATGTATTACTCGGGAGAGAGTGCATATTTAGGTAGTTGTTGAACAACATAACTCCCAAAGTATATGAGGAATCAATAACCAAGGGTTTAAATGTGGGATTAGGGATAACGAAACCTTGGGTGCAATCTAAGTGAGTTGTAATAAAAGCCAGCTAGCATAACTCGGGAGAGTGCGTCTAGTAAATTGTCGTAATTACTTTGGAGAGACTTAGGGTAGTAAGAGTGATCATGATCGATAGAGATGATTAGGAAAATCTATGCAAAACGTAACAGGAAGGGATTCCTTCAACAGGAGAAATCACAATCTTAGATCCTTCTCTTATTTGTTTTCAACTCAGTCATAGTTAGCTTTTAGTTTACTCAACTTTATTCAGTTATAGTGCTAAAAATATCACCAATTGTTATTCAAAATATCTGGGAAGTTGATTACGGATAATTCAATGAGTCTGACATAAGTAATTGGTAGTTTAATTACCTATGGGATTTGACTCTGGACTAAATACCCGGATTATATTTGCAACGATCGCGTGTCCTTTTTATAAGACATAGTTGGGCGTGATCAAATTTTGGTGATGTTGCTGGAGAATTAACGGTGTTATCAATTACAGTTGAAAGAAATACAAAAATTCTTGGTGTAGTCAGTTTTCTTTATTCTAATCCATACATTGAAAATTTAACGTTTGTTAACTTGGTTGTACAGGTGCATTCCTAGAAACTCATCGAGAACTGGTGAAGTATTTGAAGCATTATCAGATTCCGAGAAAGTTTTCAAGGCCATGAATCGGGCCAACCGAAAAAACAAACGACAACAATCAACTAAACAACTTGAACCAGACATGGGGGATTGCTAGTTAGACCCGGCTGCGCAGGTAGTGGAGCCTCTTGTGCTAGAGGCTCCTCTATACGACTGATCACAACCCACAATAGAGAATTTGTCCACAGCGATATTAGTCTCGCAGATATAGGCCAAATCTTTTCCAATCACTAACAACATGTTGCACTTGTTGCAAAATAAGGGACTATTATCGGGATCATACAGTGAAGATCCTCAACTGCACTTGAAGAACTTTCTGTCAATCTGCAAAACTCAAAGGCAGCCCAACGTAACTCAAGAAGAAATAAAGTTGTTGTTGTTTCCATTCTCAGTGATATGAGCTTCCCAGACTTGGCTAAATTCACTCCCCATTAATTCCATCACGACTTGGGAGGAGTTAGTCAAGCAATTTATGAATAAGTTTCATCCACCCAACAAGACTGCTCAGCAAATTGATGAAATTTTGAGCTTCAGATAGAAATCAATGGAAACATTGCAAGAAATATGGGAACGAGTCAAAAGGATGTTGGTTATATGTCCTCACCACGGTATTCTAGAGCAGATGTTGGGGTAGCAATTTTACATGGGTATGATAGATAGGGTGAAGGCTAATGTTGATGCTTCAGCTGGTGGAGTATTCTTGAGCAAATCATGGAGAGAAATCCAGATCTTGCTTGACAAGATGGCACAAAATAGGGGATGGACAACCATGAATGCACTTATAACTCCAGTAGTTCACTAAGTGCCCTTAGATTCAGCCAACTCTCTTGCTGAAAATATGGCCACCATAATGACACAAATGAGCATACTCACCAAAAAGGTGGAAGAGTCAGGGTAGAAGCAGCAAGTGCATATTGTAGATACAACCAATGGGGGCTTATGCACATCTTGCATTAGCCAGCCAATTGGTAGCCAATGGAATACAGAAAGTAATCATCATCATTACCTTGAGGACATGAATTATTGTCTAATTATGGGGGTCAAAGACATGGTGGTATGAATTGGGGCCCACAGAATCACCCATACATGCCAGTCCAGCCACAACACAACAATGGAAATATGGGAGCCATGCGACCACATAATAATGTGGCACCCTGCCAAAGGCCACAAGGATACAACAACCAAAATCAGCAGTAGGGTTATAACCCTCCTCAGTAGCAACACGGTAGGAGACAGGAAGAGGGGTTTGCTAGACTCGAGGCAATGATGCATCAAGTTATTGGGTCAAATGTGAAAATGAGTGAAAGAGCAGATGCACATGAGTCAGCCATAAAGAATATTGAAGTCCAAATGGGACAAATCTCGATGTCTTTAAATAATCATCCTCATGGGACGTTTCCTATAGACACTCAAGTAAATCCAAAAATTCAAGGCCCGAAGCAGCCGATGACAGTGAGTCTACGTAATGGCAGAGATCTAGATTTGGAGCAAGAGAGGGCTCGAGAAAGAACACAGGTTGAGACACTTGTACCAGTGCCCATTGAACTAGATGATTCTGCAAAACTAACAGAGGTGAGCACATCCTGCCCAGGAAGAATCCAACACATAGATTGAGGCTGAGAAAGAAGCTGAGACATCCCAGGAACCCTATTGAGGTGTTGTGTGGAAAAGAGAAAACCCTGTTGATACCCAATTTTTTCCTAAGTATTTTTATACCCAAAATACTTTTAAAATAATATATATGTGCATATATAAGCACACCCAAGAGTTTTGGTACTTTTTCAAAAATTTTAATGATTTTTAAACCAATTTATCGTCTATTTTTAATACCATATAATTCAGTAATTATTTTCCAAACTATCATTTTGATGAATAACTTATTGTATTCTCATATTTATACCAAAATATGACAAAGGTGATTTTTGTATATTTTTTCAAATTTATTTGGTATTTTAAAAACTAAATTCTATATATTTGCAATTTTAGCCTTTTTTAAGAATTAACAACATTTTATAAATATAAAATTTATTCCACTATTTTTAATTTAACGATTATATATCATTAATTAATATAGTGCTTTCAATTTATTTCAGAAAATCATTTTACTTTTTTTTTAAAATTTAAAAGGGAAAAATTGGCTATTTAAAATCTGGCCTCATTTTATTTCAATTATAGCCAAAATTGGTTCCCTTAATTGACAATTTCGAACCCAATTTTGGACTGTCCCAATTCCATTTAACTTAACCTTTAACCCATCTAAAACTACTCGACCCAAACCCTTTTAATCCAGGCCGTTGATCAATTTGATCAGTGGCCACGATTTCCCCTTTCCTTTTTTAATCCGCCCACACCCCTAACCCTAAATCATTTCATTCTATCAGCCGCCCTCAAATTCCCTCTCCTCTCTGATTCTCTCTAAGACCTAAACATAACCCTAGCCGCCTCCCTCCGGCTACCACCCAAAACCGCCTGAATACATGGCTTCTAAAACCATTAAAGGCCCGTACTTGCCTTCAATGGCTCCTGCATGCCTGTTGTTTGAAGAATCGAGGCCAGACCTCGAGGATCTTCACTCAGACCTTCACTTATTCAAAGATCTCGGTTATCTCCGGCCTTGCTCCGGTGTCCCTTGGTCTTTTGAGCCTGATTGTGTTGTTCTCTAGCTTAGATCGTGACTTTTCCAGGCCTTCTCGCTTCTAGGGCTCTTCTGAAACCCTAGCCTCTCAAGGTTCTCCTGATGTCTTCTAGATCTGGGTTTGTTTTAAGGTTTCAAACGATTTTTCAAAGTTTCTTTCAAACCTTTCATCTTCTCCGACCTAGGGTTTCTCTAATTTTACGTGTCACGACCCGAATTTTCCACCATCGGGATCGTGATGGCACCTACTCGTAGTAGCTAGGCAAGCCAACTTATTTACCTTTTCATCATTGACCAGTTATCTTAATAGTCTAAAGCATCAATATAAACATTAATTCTAACGAGAACAATAGCGGAAGTCCGTTTGATAAATACGAATCCTAATGCGGAACATTCATTAAAACCTCTACCCAAGATTTGGTGTCACATTACTCACGAACTACTGAAGATGTACTAAAAACAATGGTCTGAAAGAAATATATAAGCTGTCTGTTTTGAAACAATGAGGTAAAAGTCTAATAAGAAAAACATATAGAAGAGACACCGGGCCTGCGGACGCCTGCAAGGCTACCTCAGTCTCGTGAAAAGGAAAACCTGCGCTCGTGCTAATGCTGCTGCTGCTTCTCCTCAAAACCTGGACCTGTGCAAAAATGCACAGAAGTGTAGCATCAGTACAACCAACCCCATGTGCTGGTACGTGTCTAGCTTAACCCCGGCGAAGTAGTGACGAGGCTAGACTGGGCACCACATAAACCTGTGCAGTTATAAATATACAACAGGATATCAAATACAAGGCAATTAACAACATGGGAGGGGGGAAACATGCTATAAGGAATACAATATCAACAGTAATCCCAAGTAACAAACTAGAACAACTTAGATTCACAATGAACAAGAAATCAATACTCGATACAAACACATGGTATCAATTACTGTTGCGGTGCGCAACCCGCTCCAAAAATATCACTGTTGCGGCGTGCAACCCGACCCATACCATTTACCAGGTATCACTGTTGCGGCGTGCAACCCGACCCTCATATATCATTGCAGCGCGCAACCCGCTCCTCAATATCATTTAACAATCTGGTTCCCCAAACAACAGTCACAATTAAGGGACATAACAATAAGCAAACATTTGACAAAAATCCCGGCAAGGGAAAAGAATTCATCAAGTTCAGCCAAACGTCCTGGCAAGGGAATAATCAACAACGCTTTCCTTTTCTTACTTTCCTTATCTTATAATTCACTCGTCACATTTAAAAACTAAATTCTATATATTTGCAATTTTAGTCTATTTTAAGAATTAACAACATTTTATAAATATAAAATTTATTCCACTATTTTTAATTTAATGATTATATATCATTAATTAATATAGTGCTTTCAATTTATTTCAGAAAATCATTTTTCTTTTTTTTTTTTAAAATTTAAAAGGGAAAAATTGACTATTTAAAATCTGGCCTCATTTTATTTCAATTATAGCCAAAATTGGTTCCCTTAATAGACAATTTCGAACCCAATTTTGGACTGGCCCAATTCCATTTAACTTAACCTTTAACCCATCTAAAACTACCCGACCCAAACCCTTTTAATCCAGGCCGTTGATCAATTTGATCAGTGGCCACGATTTCCCCTTTCCTTTTTTAATCCGCCCACACCCCTAACCCTAAATCATTTCATTCTATCAGCCGCCCTCAAATTCCCTCTCCTCTCTGATTCTCTCTAAGACCTAAACATAACCCTAGCCGCCTCCCTCCGGCTACCACCCAAAACCGCCTGAATACATGGCTTCTAAAACCATTAAAGGCCCGTACTTGCCTTCAATGGCTCCTGCATGCCTGTTGTTTGAAGAATCGAGGCCAGACCTCGAGGATCTTCACTCAGACCTTCACTTATTCAAAGATCTCGGTTATCTCCGGCCTTGCTCCGGTGTCCCTTGGTCTTTTGAGCCTGATTGTGTTGTTCTCTGGCTTAGATCGTGACTTTTCCAGGCCTTCTCGCTTCTAGGGCTCTTCTGAAACCCTAGCCTCTCAAGGTTCTCCTGATGTCTTCTAGATCTAGGTTTGTTTTAAGGTTTCAAACGATTTTTCAAAGTTTCTTTCAAAGTTTTCTTTCAAACCTTTCATCTTCTCTGACCTAGGGTTTCTCTAATTTTACGTGTTACGACCCGAATTTTCCACCATCGGGATCGTGATGGCACCTACTCGTAGTAGCTAGGCAAGCCAACTTATTTACCTTTTCATCATTGACCAGTTATCTTAATAGTCTAAAGCATCAATATAAACATTAATTCTAACGAGAACAATAGCGGAAGTCCGTTTGATAAATACGAATCCTAATGCGGAACATTCATTAAAACCTCTACCCAAGATTTGGTGTCACATTACTAACGAACTACTAAAGATGTACTAAAAACAATGGTCTGAAAGAAATATATAAGCTGTCTGTTTCGAAACAATGAGATAACAGTCTAATAAGAAAAACATATAGAAGAGACACCGGGCCTGCGGACGCCTGCAAGGCTACCTCAGTCTCGTGAAAAGGAAAACCTGCGCTCGTGCTAATGCTGCTGCTGCTTCTCCTCAAAACCTGGACCTGTGCAAAAATGCACAGAAGTGTAGCATCAGTACAACCAACCCCATGTGCTGGTACGTGTCTAGCTTAACCCCGGCGAAGTAGTGACGAGGCTAGACTGGGCACCACATAAACCTGTGCAGTTATAAATATACAACGGGATATCAAATACAAGGCAATTAACAACATGGGAGGGGGGAAACATGCTATGAGGGAATACAATATCAACAGTAATCCCAAATAACAAACTAGAACAACTTAGATTCACAATGAACAAGAAATCAATACTCGATACAAACACATGGTATCAATTACTGTTGCGGCGCGCAACCCGCTCCACAATTATTACTGTTGCAGCATGCAACCTGCTCCAAAAATATCACTGTTGCGGCGTGCAACCCGACCCATACCATTTACCAGGTATCACTGTTGCGGCGTGCAACCCGACCCTCATATATCATTATTGCAGAGCGCAACCCGCTCCTCAATATCATTTAACATTCTGGTTCCCCAAACAACAGTCACAATTAAGGGACATAACAATAAGCAAACATTTGACAAAAATCCCGGCAAGGGAAAAGAATTCATCAAGTTCAGCCAAACGTCCCGGCAAGGGAATAATCAACAACGCTTTCCTTTTCTTACTTTCCTTATCTTATAATTCACTCTACTCCCAGGAATTTTCATCCAAATCTCCAAATATTTTCATATACTTTCAATATTCGTATCACAATTCGAGCAAATGCTCCCAGGAATCAAGTAATTATTTTACCATTCACATGTTATTCACAACATATAAAATTTCTCCAATAAACACGGAGTTCACAACCATGTCATGGAAATCACATTATAAGGACTCAGGGTCATGCTAAACACCAATATATAGATACTCGTCACCATGCCTATACATCGTACTCGATCATATAGCAATTAGCAACAAGACTCAACTCCTATTCCCTCAAGCTAGGGTTAAACCAAACACTTACCTCAAAGCCTTGAAATCCACTTAATCCTCAACTATTGCTTTACCTCGCGGTTCCACTTCCAATTCACTCGAATCTAATCACAAATTGTTTAATTAATTTAATAAACACCATATGAATCGATTTGAATGGATAAAATGATTTTCCCAAAAATTCAAAAAACACCCCCGGGCCCACGTGGTCAAAACCCGAGGTTTGGACCAAATCCCGATTACCCATTCCCCCACGAACTCAAATATGTAATTTGTTTTGAAATCAAACCTCAAATCGAGGTCCAACTCCCCAATTTATAGAAAACCTAGGTTCTACCCAAAAACCCCAATTTCACCCATGAAAATCCTTGATTTCAAGTGGAAAACATGTTTAATGATGTTAAAGATTGAAAGAATTGAGTAAAAATCAACTTACAAGTGATTTGGAATGAAGTTTGCTCTTGAAAAATTGCCTATGGGGTTTGGGTTTTGAAAGAATGGTAAAAAGTGATGAAATTTGGACTATGTATAAAAACTGTTGGGCTGCGGATATGGCAATTGCGAACCTAGGTTCGCAATTGCGAAAAATGCAGGTTTGGGAAATGCGACAATATAGTTCGCATTTGCGAACCTGGGTCTGGGGTGCAGGGTTCGCTTTTGCGAACTTTTGATCGCATTTGCGATCCGGCCCAGGTTCCCTTGCTTCACATTTGTGAGGAAGAACATCGCATTTGCGATCCCATGCAGAAATCCCCAGCTTCGCAATTGCGATTCAATGTTCGCATTTGCGAACTCGCAATTGCGATACACATCTTCGCATTTGCGAAGATCACAGAAGCCAGCACACCAGATTTTTAAAAATATGAGAAATGCAACTCGTGGCTTATCCAAAACTTACCCGAGCCCTCGGGGCTCCAAACCAAACATGCACACAACCTCAAAAACATCCTACGGACTTGCTCGCGCGATCAAATCGCCAAAATAACATCATTAACATAGAATCAAGCCTCAAGACTCATGATTTTTCTTCTAAACTTCATAAACTTTCAAACTTGGAACTTATAGTCCGAAACACGTCAAACGACGTCCGATTTTGACCAAAATTCACAGAAAGCGCTTAAACAATATATAAAACTTATACCGGGCGTCAGAACCAAAATACGAGCCCGATACCACAGTGTTTTAATAAATTTTCATTTCCATTTTCCTTAATAATTTCAGAAAAAACAATTTCGTGGAAAAATTCGTATCTCGGGCTCTAGACCTCCAAATTCGACTCCGGGCACATGCCCGAGTCCCATATTTTTCTACGGACCTGCGGGACCGTCCAATCTCGGGTCCGGGTCTATTTACCAAAAGTGTTGACCAAAGTCAACTATGATCATATTAATATCAAAATTCTTCAAATTTTTCACAGAATTTACCTATTTCAACATAAAAACTTTCCAGCTACACGCCCGGACTGCGCATGCAAATCGAGGCAAGTAAAAATAAGGTTTTCAAGGCCTCAGAAGCACGGAACGAATGAGGAAACATGTGATGACCCTTTGGGTCGTCACATCCTCTAACTCTAAAACAATTGTTCGTCCTCGAACGGACAAAAAAAAGTAGTACCTGAGTCGGGGAACAGATGTGGATAACGGCTCCGTATATCAGACTTGGACTCCAAGTCGAGGCCTCAGGGGGCTGATCTCTCCACTGAACACGAACAGAGGGAAAACTCCTAGATCTCAGCTGACGGACCTGCCGGTCTAGAATAGCTACCGGCTCCTCCTCGTAAGATAAATCCTTGTCCAACTGGACAGTGCTGAAATCTAACACATGGGTAGGATCGTCGTGATACCTCCGAAGCATAGACACGTGAAAAACTAGGTGCACGTCTGATAAGCTAGGTGGCAATGCAAGTCTATAAGCCACATCTCCCACTCAATCAAGGATCTCAAACGGACCAATGTACTTAGGGCTAAGCTTGCCCTTCTTTCCGAACCTCATCACGCCCTTTATAGGCGACACCCGGAGCAACACCTGTTCACCAACCATAAAATATACATCTCGGACCTTATGGTTTGCATAACTCTTCTGCCTAGACTGAGCTGAATGCAGCCTCTCCTGAATGATCTTGACCTTATCTAAGGCCTCCTAAGCTAAGTCTATACCCAATAACTGAGCCTCTCCCGGCTTAAACCATCCGACTGGAGACCGACATCGCCTATCATACAACGCCTCACATGGAGCAATCTGAATGCTGGACTGGTAGCTGTTATTGTAGGCAAACTCTGCTAAAGGCAAAAACTGGTCCCACGAGCCTCCAAAGTCGATGACACAAGGTCGGAGCATATCCTCCAAAATCTGAATAGTCCGCTCGGACTGACCGTCCGTCTGAGGATGGAACGATGTGCTCAACTGAACGTGGGTGCCTAACTCTTGCTGAACCGCTCTCCAGAAGCGCGAGGTAAACTGCGCACCCCGATCTGAAATGATGGATACCGGCACCCCATGAAGGCGAACAATCTCCCGGATGTAAATCTCTGCTAACCTCTCGGATGAATAGGAGACTGCTATTGGAATGAAGTGTGCTGACTTGGTCAGCCTATCAACAATGACCCAAATAGCATCAAACTTCTTCTGAGTCAACGGAAGTCCAGTAATGAAATCCATGGTAATCCTCTCCCACTTCCACTCAGGAAGCTCAATCCTCTGAAACAAACCACTAGGCCTCTGATGCTCATACTTGACCTGCTGACAATTCAAACACAGAGCCACATACGCTACAATATCCTTCTTCATTCTTCGCCACTAATAATGTTACCGTAAGTCCTGATACATCTTCGTGGTGCCTGGGTGAATAGAATACCGAGAACTATGGGCCTCCGCTAAGATTAACTCTCGAATCCCATCAACATTGGGCACACAAACTCATCCCTGCAATCTCAAAACACCATCATCACCTAAGGTCACCTTTTTGGCACCTCCACGCTGCACCGTGTCTCTCAGGAAACACAAATGGGGATCATCAAACTGCCGATCACGGATACGCTCCAATAGAGAAGAACGAGTGACCGTGCAAGCCAATACTCTGCTGGGCTCAGAAATATCCAATCTCAACAATCGATTGGCCAAGGCCTGAATATCTAAAGCAAGCGGTCTCTAGCTGATCGGGATATAAGAAAGACTACCCATGCTGGCAGACTTCCTACTCAATGCATCGGCCACCACATTGGCCTTACCCGGGTGATATAAGATATTAACATCATAATCTTTCAACAACTCTAACCACCTCCTTTGCCTCATATTCAACTCCTTCTGCTTGAATAAGTACTGAAGGCTCTTGTGATTCGTGTGCACCTCACACGTCATACCATACAGATAATGCCATCAAATCTTCAAAGCATGAACAACAATGCGAACTCTAGCTCATGAACCGAATAATTCTTCTCATGGATCTTCAACTGTCTCGAAGCATAGGCAATAACTTTGCCATCCCGCATCAATACTGTTCCAAGCCCAATACGGGAAGCAACACAATAGACTGTGTAAGGCCCTGAACCTGTGGGTAAAACCAACACCAGTGCCGTAGTCAGAGCTTTCTTGAGCTTCTAAAAACTCGCCTCACACTCATTTAACCATCTGAACTGGACACCCTTCTGGGTCAATCTGGTCATCGGGGCTGCAATGGACAAAAATCCCTTCACGAACCGACGGTAATAACCTGCTAAGCCCAAGAAACTCCAAATCTCGATCACCGAAGCTGGTCGAGGCCAACTCTTGACTGCCTCAATCTTCTTTGGGTCCACCTGAATTCCCTATGCTGATACAATATGACCCAGAAATGCAACCGAACTCAACCAGAACTCACACTTCGAAAACTTAGCATATAATTATCTATCCTTCAGAGTCTGGAGAACCACTTTGAGGTGCTGCTCATGCTCTTCCCGGCTGCGGGAGTACACCAGAATATCGTCTATAAAGACTATCACGAACAAGTCTAGATAAGGCCTGAACACTCGGTTCATCAACTCCATAAATGCTGCTGGGGCATTGGTCAACCCAAATGACATGGCTAAAAAATCGTAGTGCCCATACCGAGTGCAGAATGCTGTCTTAGGGACATCAGACACCCTAATCCTCAGTTGATGATAGCCAGATCTCAATTCTATCTTTGAGAACACCCTTGCTCCCTGAAGATGGTCAAACAAATCATCAATCCTCGACAGCGGATATTTGTTCTTTATCGTCACCTTTGTCAACCGCCGGTAGTCAATACACATCCGCATCGAACCATCATTCTTCTTTACAAATAATGCCGGCGCACCCCAAGGAGAAACACTAGGCCTGATAAAACCCTTCTCTAGTAAATCCTGCAATTGGTCCTTTAACTCTTTTAACTCTGGTGGGGCCATGAGATACGGCGGAATAGAAATGGGCCGCGTGCTCGAAACCAGATCAATACAGAAATCAATGTCCCGGTCGGGCGGCATACCCGGCAGGTCTGAAGGGAAAACCTCGAGAAACTCCCGAACAATAGGAACCTAGTCAATAGAAGGAACCTCTGCACTGGAGTCGCGAACATATGCCAGATAAGATAGACACCCCTTCTCGACCATGCGTCGAGCCTTAACATAGTAAATAACACTGCAAGTGGCATGACCTGAGGTCCCTTTCCACTCTAGTCGGGGCAATTCTGGCAAGGCCAAGGTCACCGTCTTGGCGTGGAAATCCAAGATGGCATGATATGGGGACAAACAATCCATCCCCAATATAACGTCAAAATCCACCATATCTAATAGCAGTAGATCAACACGGGTCTCAAGACTCTCAAACACAACCACACAGGAATGATGCACCCGGTCGTCTACTATTGAGTCACCCACCGGTGTAGACACATAAACAGGAATGTCCAAAGCATAACTATACATAGCCAGGCAGGGTGCAAAATATGAAGACACATATGAATATTTAGACCCATGGTCAATTAGCACTGACGCATCTCTATCAAAAACCAGAATAGTACCTGTAATAACAGCATCTGACGCGTCCGCCTCTGGTCTGGCTGGCAAGGCATAGAACCGGGGCTCAGCCCCACCTCCCTGAACCATGTCTCTGGGATGATCGGCTACCGGCTGGCCCCTACCTATGGTGGCCCGACCTCCACCTCTACAGTATCGACCTCCACCTCTACGAACCTTACCCTCGCCCCTGGTTGGCCGGGGGCTGTGGGTCACCTGGTGCCTGAATCATGGGGCGAGGACCCTGCTGCTGCAACTGTGTACCCCTCAATCTCGGACAAGATCTCCTGATGTGACCATACTCACCACACTCATAACATCCCTCTGTACGATGAGACTGGCCCTGATGGCCCGAATGACCTCCACGAACGCTCTGAAGAGGCTGTGCACTGATGGGCTGCTGATCAAAATACTGTCCAAGAAAACCACGATCACCTGAGACACCCTGTGAAGCCTGGAGGGCTGACTGAAAAGGCCTGGAAGACTGGCCCCTATCATAAGAATCTCTGCCTCCAGATGAGGCACCACCGAATTGACCTGAGTGACGGGGCTTCTTGTCTGCCCTATAACCAGCCCCCTGTGGTAGAACCATCTCGATCCTCCGGACCACATTGGCCGCCTCCTGAAAAGTAATGTCTCTACCCACCTCCCTGGCCATCTGAAGATAAATAGGTTGGATCAAACCATCAATAAATCTCCTCACCCTCTCCCTATCAGTGGGGAGTATGAAGAGGATCGATAAACCGGGTCTTATACTGGGTGAGCATCATAGACCCTACTGGAGGCGCTCAAACTGCCTCCGGTAAGCATCCCTTTGAGTAACAGGAAGAAACTTCTCTAGAAACAACTCCGAAAACTGATCCCAAGTCAAAGGCGACGAAACTGCTGGTCTGGCTGAACAGTATTCCCTCCACCAAGTCTTGGCAGATCCAGATAAACGAAAAGCCGCAAAATCAACTCCATTGGACTCCACAATGCCCATGTTCCGAAGAACCTCATGGCAGCTATATAGGAAATCCTGGGGGTCCTCAGAAGAAGCTCCGCCGAATGACGCAATGAAGAGCTTGGTGAACCTGTCCAACCTCCATAAAGCATCTGCGGACATATCCGCTCTATCACCGGTCTGTGCAACTACCCCCGGCTGAACTGTCGCAGCTGTCTGAACCAGGGGAACCTGAGTCTGGGGAGCTACCTGCTCCGGAGTACGTGCAGCACGAGTCTGGGTTCCTCCTCCAGCCTGAGAAGTGGCTGGTGCTGCAGGAAGCAATCCTACTCGGATGACACTCTCCATGGGGCCTACCATATGGACCAAGGCGTCCTGAAGTACTAGGGTAGCAATAAACCCCTCTAGGATCTGAGCTGGGCCCACCGGAACTATCTGGGCTGGGGCTGGAACCTCCTCGTCAAGGCCAACCTGAGGGTCTGCCACTGGTGTTGCTGCTGGTGGCTGGGCCCTGCCCCTACCTCGGCCCCTAGCGTGGCCACATTCTCTGCCCCTAGTGGGAGCTGCCTGGGGCTCGGACTGCTGATCGGTGGATGAGGAAGCACGAGTTCTCGCCATCTGCAAAAGAACATAGTAGAAATTCAATCAGTATTAGAGAAACCAAATCGCACGACAAGAAAGAACAAATGAGAGATTTTTCCTAACTCAATAGACTCTGGGGAACAAGTACAGACATCTTTTTACCTATCCCTCAGACTCTACTAAGTTTGTCCGTGAGTTGTGAGACCCATGTAACCTAGTGCTCTGATACTAACTTGTCACGACACGGATTTTCCACCATCGGGATCATGATGGCACCTACTCGTAGTAGCTAGGAAAGCCAACTTATTTACCTTTTCATCATTAACCAATTATCAATAGTCTAAAGCATCAATATAAAACATTAATTCTAACGAGAACAATAGCGGAAGTCTGTATGATAAATACGAATCCAAATGCGGAACAGTCATTAAAACCTCTACCCAAGATTTGGTGTCACATTACTCACGAACTACTGAAGATGTACTAAAAACAATGGTCTGAAAGAAATATATAAGCTGTCTATCTCGAAACAATGAGGTAACAGTCTAATAAGAAAAACATATAGAAGAGACGTCGGGCCTGCGGACGCCTGCAAAGCTATCTCAGTCTTGTGAAAATGAAAACCTGCGCTCGTGCTAATGCTGCTGCTGCTTCTCCTCAAAACCTGGACTTGTGCAAAAATGCACAGAAGTGTAGCATTAGCACAACGGACCCAATGTGCTGGTAAGTGTCTAGCCTAACCTCGGTGAAGTAGTGACGAGGCTAGAATGGACACCACATAAACCTGTGCAGTTATAAATATACAACGGGATATCGAATACAAGGCAATTAACAACATGGGAGGGGGGAAACATGCTATGGGGGAATACAATATCAACAATAATCCCAAGTAACAAACTAGAACAACTTAGATTCACAATGAACAAGAAATCAATACTCGATACAAACACATGGTATCAATTACTGTTGCGGCGTGCAACCCGCTCCACAATTATACTATTACGGCGTGCAACCCGCTCCACAAATATCACTGTTGCGGCATGCAACCCGACCCATACCATTTACTAGGCATCACTGTTGCGGCGTGCAACCCGACCCTCATATATCATTGTTGCGGCGCGCAACCCGCTCCTCAATATCATTTAACAGTCTGGTTCCCCAAACAACAGTCATAATTAAGGGACATAACAATAAGCAAACATTTGAAAAAAATCCCGGCAAGGGAAAAGAATCCATCAAGTTCAACAAATGCCCCGACAAGGGAATAATCAACAACACTTTCCTTTTCTTACTTTCCTTATCTTATAATTCACTCTACCATTTTGAGCCAACGCTCCAAATCATCCAGTCTTTTCATATACTTTCAATATTCATATCACAATTCGAGCCAATGCTTCCAGGAATCAAATAATTATTTTACCGTTCACATGTTATTCACAACATATAGAATTTCTCCAATAAACATGGAGTTCACAACAAAGTCATGGAAATCACATTATAAGGACTCACGGTCATGCTAGACACCAATGTATAGATACTCGTCACCATGCCTAAACATCGTACTTGATCACATAGCAATTAGCAACAAGACTCAACTCCTATTCTCTCAAGCTAGGGTTAAACCAAACACTTACCTCAAAGCCTTGAAATCCACTTAATACTCAACTATTGCTTTACCTCGCGGTTCCACCTCCAATTAGCTCGAATCTAATCACAAATTGTACAATTACTTTAATAAACACTATATGAATCGATTTGAATGCATAAAAAAGATTTTCCCAAGTTTTTTCCTAAAATTTCCAAAAATGCCCCTGTGCCCACGTGGTCAAAACCTGAGGTTCGGACCAAAACCCGATTACTCATTCCCCGACGAACTCAAATATGTAATTTGTTTTGAAATGGGACCTCAAATCGAGGTGCAACTCCTCAATTTATAGAAAACCTAGGTTCTACCCAAAAACCCCAATTTCACCCATGAAAATCCTTGATTTCAAGTGGAAAACATGTTTAATGATGTTAAAGATTGAAAGAACTGAGTAAAAATCAACTTACAAATGATTTGGGATTAAGTTTGCTTTTGAAAAATCGCCTACGGGGTTTGGGTTTTGAAAGAATGGTGAAAAGTGATGAAATTTCGACTATGTATAAAAATTGTTGGGTTGTGGATATGGTAATTGCGAACCTAGGTTCGCAATTGAAAAAAATGCAGGTTTGGGAAATGCGACAATTTAGTTTGCATTTGCGAACTTGGGTCTGGGGGTCAGGGTTCACTTTTGCGAACTTTTGATCGCATTTGCGATCCGACCAAGGTTCCCTTGCTTCGCATTTTCGCGGAAGAAGATCGCATTTGCGATCCCATGCGGAAATCCCCAGCTTCGCAATTGCGATTCAATGTTCACATTTGTGAACTCGCAATTGCGAGCCCCATCTTCGCATTTGCGAAGATCACAGAAGCCAACACACCAGATTTTTAAAAATATGAGAAATGCAACTCGTGGCCTATCCAAAACTCACCCGAGCCCTCGGGTCTCCCAACCAAACATGCACACAACCTCAAAAACATCCTACGGACTTGCTCGCATGATCAAATCGCCAAAATAACATCATTTACGTAGAATCAAGCCTCAAAACTCAAGATTTTTCTTCTAAACTTCATAAACTTTCAAACATGGAACTTATAGTCCGAAACACATCAAACGATGTCCGATTTTGACCAAACTTCACAGAAAACACTTAAACAATATATAAGAATTGTACCGTGCATCAGAACCAAAATACGAGCTCGATACCACAGTCTTTTAATAAATTTTCATTTCCATTTTCCTTAATAATTTCAGAAAAAACAATTTCACGGAAAAATTCATATCTCGGGCTCTAGACCTCCGAATTCGACTCCGGGCACATGCCCGAGTCCCATATTTTTCTACGGACCTTCTGGGACCGTCCAATCTCGGCTCCGGGTCCGTTTACCAAAAATATTGACCAAAGTCAACTATGATCATATTAATATCAAAATTCTTTAAATTTATCACAGAATTCAACTATTTCAATATAAAAGCTTTCCGGCTACACGGCCGGACTGTGCACGTAAATCGAGGCAAGTAAAAATGAGGTTTTCAGGGCCTCGGAAGCACGGAACGAATGAATAAACATGTGATGACCCTTTGGGTCGTCACATTACGTGCTCTACTGTGATTCTTATGTGTTTTCTATGTTTTCTTTTACTATGTTTTGCATGATTTTTCTAAAGTTTCTAGGGAATACATGTTTAAGGTCTTAGTCCTTTTGAGTTTTCTGTACTTATTACGTTAGTATTTCTGTCTGACTTACTTGTTTTCGTATCTAGACTTGATTAAATTTGGGGTTTCATTCGAGTTTGGAGGTCATTTGTTACGTGCTTTGTGTGCTTCTCATCTCTAAACTTGCTCGGTTTCAAAACCCTAATCTCTGAGTTCCTGAAGTTGTTTCCTCCTTGTTGCTCCAGGTGGTTCTGACTTTTGCTAAACTCTATAAGACCTTGTTTACATGACTCCTTGGCATGTTTCTGATACCCCTTCCCCTGTTGCTAGACGAGCCCTATTGGTTCTCTTTGCCATGATTTAACCTCACATGCCCAATGTTGTGCATTCTTTATATACACTGGTTGTCCCTCTACAATTTGGGACTGATTTCAGACTTCCTTGTGTAAGCATGATTGATTCTTTCCTTATTTTATTTGAAAACTCTTTTTAACCTTTCGATTCCCCTTTTTCTGACTTGGTTCATTGGTGATTTTGAATCCCCGATTCCCCGATTTACTATGTACTAATTGATTTACTTTGTCCTTGCCTTATTTACTTAACTATGCATTTCAAAATTTTCTTTCCTTAATTAAAAGCCCTATGTATTTACCTCTTATTTGTATGCTATGCACAATATGTTTACTTGATCTCCTTCCTTAAATAACACTTGCCCTTTACCGTTCAAATTTAAATTCCTCAATTAAAAGGATTTTCTGCTACTGATTGATTCTAATTGATACATGATTATTTTCTTACCTTGTTCCCTGCCTGATTTCAAACTATAAATACTCTTCTCCCTTCTCTTTGAACACGATACGAACACAAGAAAGCAATCTGAGTTCAAAAATCACTCTCACTTAAAAACTCTCTCTCTCTTTCTGATAATTGTGCTGCTGTAGACTTTGTTTCCTCTACTTTCCTCTGTATTCTTTTGCTTCTCTATTGGTATATCCCAGTTAATTTACATGTCTCAACAACAATGTGTTTGACTTCTGCCTACTTCTATCCAATTCGTTTAGTTGACATTGTTTTCTAGCATGCTGTAACATGTTTCCCCTTTCCTTTGTAGTCCAGTATTTAAATTATATGCATCCTGTCAGTTGCTTGTCATGTATTTGATACTTTATGAATCCCATACCCTCATACCCCTTTGTATGCTTAAGTTATGGTTCAGAAAACATGGCAATGCCTGAAATCATTGTCCATGGCTATGAACTGGATCCTTTTGGGACCCTAAGCTTGTCAATTTCCCATCCCCATTCCTTATTGTGTATGCTGAGTAACAGCCTTGGCCTGGCAGTACACCTGATTACTGTTCAGGCCATGGCTTGACCTCCAATAGGTCTGTACTCCCTAAATGTTTGATCATAAGTTGGTCAGGGGTGTGCCAGTCTCCTTGTGACTGGGCATGATCACCAACCTGCCTGGGTAGTGCTCCTACCCTTTTCTATTGCACATACACTCAACTCCAAAAAGTTTTCTGCCCCTCTTGTGTGAAACTTGCTTTGGGACCCTGGAGTTCCCTCTGAACTTGGACACATAAGAGCTGGCCCTTCCACACTACACAACTCAATTTGTATGAATATCTTGGGTGTATGTACTGCCTGGGGTTCCCGAAATCCCTTGGATCTCTGGAACACCTTAGATAAGAGAAGGCTGGGAAATCTGGATCTCGAAAGTGGTTCAATCTCATATTATTAGGCCTCAAGTCTGGATTAGGCTTCTCGTATGTAGCTGAGGATTCCTGCTGTATTTTATTAATTAAGTTGTTTCTTTTGGGTTGTAATAATGTGTACAAACTCTAGGGAACTTAGTAAAGAGGGGGGATGGGATTTATTTTCTGCACCAAGGGTAGAGATCATGCCGATAGGTTTAAAATTTCTTTTATATCTGCAAACGCCTAGAAATCATGCCTATAGGTTTTAACTCTCATCTCTGCATATCCACCTAGAAATCATGCCAATAGTTTTTAACTGTAATCTCTTGAAAACTCACATTTAGAAATCATGTTTATAGGTTTAATCTTTAATTCCCGCAAACACGTGTAGATATCCTGCCTATAGGTCAATTTCTAATTATTCCGCAATTTTATATAAAACATGGTCTACCAAACTGCTGCATTCTGCAAACGACATTAGGCAAACTATTTGTAGGTGAATATTAATAAAACTGCATGTAGAATCCATGTTCCTAGGATGTTATCAACTTCTAAAAGGTGTCCAAATCATTATTCACATAGAAAGCATGCCTATTGGAAGTTTTGAACCTAAATAGAAATAATACTAGCTGTAACTTGTATTTTCCAGTTTAAGATCAGTAACCCCTATTAAAGTTTGCGAATCTATTTCCAAAGTCAGTACATGTCAAACCTAGTTCTAATTAACGCTTAAGTCAATTAGCTCATCTTTCAAACAACTGCATTCGAGTATGCCTAATGTAGACTTTTCGCCTAAAAATATGCATTGAACCAGTCTGCTTATCGCTTTATTTAAGTAAGACCAAAATCAGTAAGTGAAAGACGTGCTAAACTCTGTGATTTTGATGATTTATGGAGGCATATTTGATCCCTGAATGCTTGTTTGATCCCCTTCTATTTGCAACTATTTGTTTTGATTGACGCCTTAGCATTTTATCCTTTGAAACTTCTAAAAGCCTCAAACCCCTTTCCCTTTAGGATTAGTAGTCCATTTGCCTCCAGGACTGATAGGATCGGGACGGGTAATAACATGCAATAAGTAAACGATACCGTTCCGCGCTTTAACACCTTAATGGGGTGGGAAGGGCAGACATGGAGATGATGATTACACGGTAACACTATGCTTACAATTGGGTACCAGTGTTGTGCAAATGATCCATGTAATGTATAAACCTAGGACCCCCTCCCTCTTTGTTAGTTTAATAATTTTTCAAAACTTTAAAAGTTGTTGCACTTTCCACTTCTGTTTATCACCCGATTTTTAGGTTGCTTGCACCAATTGTTTGACCCCTTTCCCCTTACTTGCATATTTCTTTTATAACCAAACTGCTCCCTTTCTGAATTTGAGCACTTCTTTTGACCCTTTTATGATTCTTATTTTGTATTTGCAATAATTGTTTGTTTATTCGGGTTTGCATTCAAAGTCACAATTGTAGCATGGCCGGGAACCACACTAGTGGATCTCGAGGGGTGCCTAACACCTTCCCCTCGAGATAATTTCAAGCCCTTACCCAAAACTCTGGTCTGCATCTTTAATTCTTCTAAAAGTGTCCTAATTCACTATAATCATTAGGTGGTGACTCTCCAAAATCCAAAACCCAATTCCCAAACGGGAAAAGAGTTGTCTTCCCGAATATCGTGAACCCGATTCCGCGATGAAAAAAATGGGGCATCGACAGCATGGCGACTCTGCTGGGGATTCTTTAGGCTTTTACCATTGCATGCTATATGTGACTTTATTGCTTTCTTTATAGCTTTTTTTTAATGCCTTTATTTGAAACTGACTTGTTTCTTTTGTTTCTTTTTCTTTAATTGCTTTCATTTACCGCTTTTCCCGTCAACGCTGTTGTAATTTTGAGCAATCATTGTAAATTTTGTTATGAACATGAAAATACATGTCAATATGTTTCATTCTTGTAAATTGCATATTTCAAACATCATATTCCACTTGTGCCAAAAAAATACTGTAGCAACGCTTATAATGACTAATTGCGCACTTTCAATACTATCACCTCCTAAATTTGGCAAAGGCATATTTACGGTAAAACCAGTCGATCAACGGTGCAGTCGATGGTTCCGTGCCTTTCCCTCTTGAGTTGTCCGCTCAAGGGTACCTGTCTAATACCCCAATAGAAACCTTACACCATTTAAAATGTACATGCATCATGGTCAAACCTAGCCGAGTCAGTTATGTTGTCCACATAATGACTCATTAGGATAGCCTTGTCCAAAGTCTACCGGGTTTTCTTCAAACCCAAACGGATACCTCCATGTTCTGTGCATTTATTTGGAGAACTAAATGCGTGCTATGCTAATTATTGGTTCGAATAGTCGAGTCCGGTGGAGTAAAGGTCTAACACTTTGTTTTGCAGAAAATAAGGAATACACGAGCTTATTTGTTGCTAGGAATACGCGAGCTATGAAAATGTTCAAAGGAGATAAAGATGCCGAATTTGGGGAAGGTCCTTCTGTGACCAAGTAGTTAGGAGTCTTTTATTTTACTTTAATGATGTAATAAGGCCAATGGCCACTAGTGACATTTTACTTTCTATTATTTAGTGTTGTCTTGGATTCGTCTTATTTTTATCAATAAAATAAGGCATTTAGCGTTATAAGTTCTCCAAATTAATTTGTCTCTAGGCCTACCTCGGGCACAATGGGGCGCCCAAATTAGGAGCGATTTCTATTCTTGCGCAATGTGTTTAAATACTGCAACATTTTTCTCATAACCTAAACTAACTTATTACCTTTTTGTTTTTCTTTTATTTTATTCCCCTCCCCAAAAGGTTAGTTCGTGCACTCTGGCAATATTATTCTATTCCACGAGATCCAGGGACCCTTCACCCACCCATACAGGCTACACGCCTCAGCAATTGGTCAAGAAGAACCACCATGGCTCGGAAAGCTTCGGGGTAGCAAGGCTAAACAAAAGCACCATGCATCTTATTTATTTTTTTACTAGCTTATTTTCTTTTCGCATTGTCTTTAATTTTGAAAAGAGATCCGATGTTTCAAACAATTATGGATTTAATCAAAGCATTTCAGTTTATCATATATATCTCCCTTATTATTTTCTCTATCATTTATTCTATTTTATACAGCATTACTATTACTTATCTTGACCATGAACCAACGACTGTGACTTGCAACGAAACAACGCAACAAAAGGACATAGACTCAGAAGAAGATGAGATACCTAAAAAGGTCGTCAGAGAGGTTGAGAATTTTGAGAATAGACCTAAGTCCAACCTGGAAGAAACTGAGGTCATTAATTTGGGAAATACAGAAAATGTCAAAGAAACTCGCATCAGTGTTCACTTGTCGCCATCAGAGAAGGAAGAATACATGGAATTTTTAAAAGAATATGAGGACATATTCTCCTGGTCATATGATGATATGACTGGTCTCAGCACGTCTATTGTAGCTCACAAACTGCCAACAGATCTAGCCTGTCCGTCGGTAAAATAGAAGTTCAGGAAATTCAAGCCCGACATGAGTTTGAAAATCAAAGAAGAGGTTACTAAGCAGGTCAAAGCTAAAGTTCTCAAAGTGGTAGAGTATCCAACATGGTTAGCCAATGTCATGCCAGTACCAAAGAAGGACAAGAAGGTTAGAGTTTGTGTCGACTACCGGGATCTCAACCAGGCCAGTCCCAAAGATGACTTCCCCTTGCCAAAACATACACATTCTTATCGACAACTGCGCCAAGCATGAGTTGCAGTTTTTCATCGATTATTTCACTGGGTATCATCAGATATGGATGGATGAGGAAGATGTAGAGAAAACAGCTTTCATCACGCCATGGGGGATGTATTGTTACAAAATGATGCCATTTGGATTGAAGAATGCTGGCGCCACCTACATGAGAGCCATGACTACCATCTTCCACGACATGATACACAAGGAGATCGAGGTATATGTGAACGAAGTCATCATCAAATCTAAGAAAGCCACTGATCATATGGAAGATCTGAGAAAGTTCTTCAACAGACTGAGAAGGTACAATCTGAAACTAGATCCCGCCAAGTGTGCATTCGGGGTTCCTTCTGGAAAACTACTGGGTTTCATCGTGAGTCATCGAGGAATAGAATTGGACCCATCAAAGATCAAAGCCATTCAAGAAATTCCACTGCCAAAGAACAATAAGGACGTGATGAGTTTCTTGGGAAGACTCAACTATATCAGTCGGTTCATAGCCCAGTCCACAGTTATTTGTGAACCCATCTTTAAAATGCTGAAGAAAGACGCTGCGACTAGATGGACTGACAATTGTCAGAAAGCCTTTGACAGAATGAAAGAATACTTGTAAACGCCACCAGTCTTGGTTCCGCTCGAGCCAAGAAGGCCTCTATTGCTTTATCTTGCAGTTTTGGATAGAGTATTCGGTTGTGTTTTGGGACAACATGATGAAACGGGAAGAAAGGAACATGCCATCTTCTATCTCAGTAAAAAGTTCACCCCGTATGAGGCTCGGTATTCTTTGTTGGAGCGCACCTGTTATGCTCTGACTTGGGTAGCTCAAAAACTGAGGCATTATTTCTGTGCCAACACTACTTATCTCATATCTAGGATGGATCCACTGAAGTACATCTTCCAGAAGCCCATGCCCACTGGCAAGCTTGCTAAGTGGCAAATCTTGCTGAGTGAATTTGATATTATTTATGTGACTCAGAAAGCAATCAAGGGTCAAGCCATAGCAGATCACCTTGCCGAGAATCCTATCGGCGGAGAATACGAACCCCTATAAACGTATCCTAATGAAGAAATGTCCTTTGTAGGAGAAGATATTGCAGAATCCTACGATGTTTGGAGGTTGTTTTTCGACGGAGCCTCCAATTTTAAAGGAATTGGCATAGGGGCAGTTCGAGTATCAGAAACTGGCCAGCATTACCCGGTATCCGCCAAGCTCAGGTTCCCTTGCACAAACAATATGGCTGAATACGAAGCTTGCATCCTGGGACTCAAGATGGCCATTGACATGAACATTTAAGAGTTACTAGTGATCGGGGACTCAGACCTGCTCATACATCAAGTTCGATAAGAATGGGCAACCAAAAACTCTAAGATACTTCCCTACTTGCATCACATATAGAAGTTAAGGAAAAGATTCACAAAGATGGAATTTCAGCATGTCCCTAGGGTCTAGAACGAGTTCGCTGACGTATTGGCTACTCTGTCATCCATGATCCAACATCCAGATATGAATTTCATTGATCCCGTCCCAGCGAAGATCTATGATCAGCCAACTTATTATGCTCGCGTTGAGGAAGAAGCGAACGGAAAACCATGGTTCCATGACATCCAGGAGTAGTTGACAACGGGAGAATATCCAGAACTTGCCAACGCCACTCAAAAGCGCACACTCCGGATATTATCTAACAACTTCTTTCACAGTGGGGGAATCCTGTATAGGAGGACCCCCGATTTGGGTTTATTGAGGTGTGTCGAAGCAAAAGAAGCATCCAGACTATTGGACGAAGTATACGTAGGGACCTACTGGCCGCACATGAATGGTTTTGTCTTAGCAAAGAAGATACTCCGAGCAGGGTATTTCTAGATGACTATGGAAACACACTTTATCCAGTACGTTTGCAAGTGCCATCACCGTCACATACACGTAGATATGATAAAGGTGCCTCCAAATGAGCTTACTGCAACAAGCTCACCATGGCCATTTGCTGCCTGGGGAATGGATGTCATTGGACCTATCGAGCCTGCCACATCAAACGGGCATAGGTTTATCCTAGTGGCAATTGATTACTTCACTAAATAGGTTGAAACAGCATCATACAAAGCAATGACTAAGAAAGTTGTTGCAAATTTTGTCCGTGATCGTATTGTTTGCCGATTCGGCATTCCGGAATCAATCGTCACCGATTATAGTTCCAATCTCAATAGCGACTTGATGAAAGCAATGTGCGAGACATTCAAGATCAAACACAAGAACTCTACAGCCTACAGGCCTCAAATGAATGGAGCTGTAGAAGCAGACAACAAGAATATCAAGAAGATACTAAGGAAGATGGTCGAAAGTCACAAACAATGGCATGAGAAGTTATCATTCGCCTTAATGGGATACCGCTCCACAGTCCGAACATCGACCGGAGCAACACCCTACATGCTGGTTTATGGTACAGAGGCAGTCATCCCCGCCGAGGTAGAGATTCCCTCCTTAAGGATCATACAAGAAGTAGAGTTGGACAACGCAGAATGGGTAAAAGGTCGCTACAAGCAGTTAGTCCTTATAGATGGGAAAAGGATGAATGCAGTTAGCCACAGTCAGTTGTATCAGAACAGAATGTTCAGAGCCTTCAACAAAAGAGTTAAGCCAAGGAAGTTTACATCGGGGCAGCTGGTGTTGAAGAAAATATTCCCACATCAAGAGGAAGCCAAGGGGAATTCTCTCCCAACTGGCAAGGTCTGTACATGGTTCACCGGGTTCTAACTGGAGGAGCCCTTATTCTTGCAGAGATGGACGGAGAAGTCTGGTCGAAGCCAATCAACTCAGATGCAGTGAAGCGATATTATGTGTAACCACTTATGATTTCTTTAATGATGTAATTTGAACTATGCCTGTCCTGATTCCCATTTAAGAGGGAATACGTAGGCAGCCCTATGGGTTCGGTCACAATTTAATAAAAATTTCATGTCCCCCTATTCTTGGAAATGGGGCAGAATTTTGAGGAGGGACGTTAAATATCCGAAGTCAGTCTTCAGCCGCTCATTGCCGGGGATGTCAGCCCAGTGAACTAGGGTAGAATTTTGAGGGTGATTTTTCATTCGTTTAGCGCAGCCGTCAGAAGTGCCAGTCCAGTAAATTAGGGCAGAATTTTGAGGAGGACCCTCAAAATTCCAAAACAAGAAAGGTTGCAATGCTTTGAACCACGTCGCAGTCGTTGGTTCATTTAAACAAAATAATTTTCTACTTACGTTATATTTGTTAAATCATGCACAAGTATGATAGCTGCTATTTAGCGATGCTACCCCAATGATGCACGACGACGGAAGCCACGGAAGAGCGAACTAACCTTTCCCCTTTACAAAAATCACGATTTTCTTTGGATGCAGGCACCCAAGTCACAAAGTTACCAAACATATTACGCAATCACATTGAACCGTCGCGCCTATTCGCATTTGCTATCCGCACGCAATGGCCCCAACAGCCGCAATATCACGATCAGCTATCAGCTAAGAACTTTTTCTTACTATTCGCTTTTATCTTATTGTATAAGGCTAACTTTCTGCCTTCCGAGACTAAGCGCTGTCTCCATTTGCATTTCCTGCATTGCATAAGGCTACCTTTCCGCCTTCTGAGACTAAGCGTTGTCTCCATCCTGCATTATCTGCATAAGGCTACCTTCCTGCCTTTCGAGACTTAGCGTTGTCTCCATCTGCATTATCTGCATTGCATAAGGCTACCTTCCTGCCTTCTGAGCCTAAGCGTTGTCTCCATCTGCATTATCTGCATTGCATAAGGCTACCTTCCTGCCTTCCGAGACTAAGCATTGTCTCCATCTGCATTATCTGCATTGCATAAGGCTACTCTCTTGCCTTCCAAGACTAAGCGTTGTCTCCATCTGCATTATTTGCATTGCATAAGGCTACCGTTCTGCCTTCCGAGACTAAGCGTTGTCTCCATCTGCATTATCTGTATCGCATAAGGTAACCTTTTTGCCTTCTGAGACTAAGCGTTGCCTCCATCCTGCATTATCTGCATAACGCTACCTTTCTGACATCCGAGGTTAAGCTCTACCTCCACTTGCATGGCTGAAATACCGCCACTTTATCTTTCTTGCATGGCTGAAATACCGCCACTTTATCTTTCTTGCATGGCTGAAATACCACCACTTTATCTTTACTACATGGCTGAAATACTGCCACTTTATCTTTCTTGAATGGCTGGAATATCGCCACTTTTACTCACGTCTTGCAATTGGCTGAAATATCGCCAAAACTTATTGAAAATTTACATCGGCTGAAATATCGCCAAACTTTATTTAAATTCTCTATCGGCTGAAACATCGCCATTTTACTTTTACATCGGTTGGAGCATCGCCTGTTTATGTAAATTTCTGTCAGCTGAAATGTCGCCATTTACGTTTTTTGCATCAGCTGAAATACCGCCAAAATCTTGCACTTCATGGGCTGAAATATCGCCAAACTGTCCGAAGGCGTCATCGTTCGGAGGCATCATCCTCATAGCCCGAGAACATCATGCCATGGCCTGAAGACCCCACTTTATATCTTGCACATCATTATTCAAAGGCATCATGGTTCGGAGGCACCATTATCATGGCCCGAGAACATCATTTCATAGCCTGCGAATCCTTTAATTTTGCGCTTCATGGCCCAAGACATCATGTCAAAGGACGTCATCCTAACCGTCCAAAGACAGCATTCATGGTCCGACGGGAACCTGCATCACGTTTAAGTTTATGCGCCATATGCGCCTATGTTGCTCACTTGCAGGTACACTGGCTAGCAACGGCCGTCTCAGCAGGAGCAATCCCGCTCCGGTTCTCGCAGCCAATCAGCTTCAAAATACCTCTTGCCCCCCCAAACATCATGTCCGTCCTTTCGAATCTCCATCGGCATGTCCCGTCAATGGTTCTTGAACTACATACGGAGTGATTCCTGTAAAACCATGGATATGTAGGCAGCTCAGAAACCAAAGCTCGGTCAAATTCTTTTCAAATCGCCACTTCCAGTCAAAATTGGCCATTATATCTTTACCCGACAACTCTTTCATCCTTCTCGGGTAAAGAGGGGCAACTGTTGATACCCAATTTTTTCCTAAGTATTTTTATACCCAAAATACTTTCAAAATAACATATATGTGCATATATAAGCACACCCAAGAGTTTTGGTACTTTTCCAAAATTTGTAATGATTTTTAAACCGATTTATCGTCTCTTTTTAATACCACAGAATTCAGTAATTATTTCCAAAACTATCATTTTTGTGAATAACTTATTTTATTCTCATATTTATACCAAAATACGACAAAGGTGATTTTTGTATATTTTTACATATTTATTTGGTATTTTAAAAACTAAATTGCATATAATTGCAATTTTAGCCTATTTTAAGAATTAACAGCATTTTATAAATATAAAACTTATTCCAGTATTTTTAATTTAATGATTATATATCATTAATTAATATAGTGCTTTCAATTTGTTTCAGAAAATCATTTTACTATATTTTTTTTTTAAATTTAAAAGGAAAAAATTGGCTATTTAAAATCTGGCCTCATTTTATTTGAATTATAGCCAAAATATTCCCTTAATTGACAATTTCAAAACGGCCCAATTCCATTTAACCCATTTAAAACTACCCGGCCCAAACCCTTTTAATCCAGGCCGTTGATCAATCTCATCAATGGCCATGATTTCCCCTATCCTTTTTTAATCCACCTACACCCCTAACCCTAAATCATTTCATTCTATCAGCCACCCTCAAATTCCTTCTCCTCTCTGATTCTCTATAAGACCTAAACCTAACCCTAGCCGCCTCTCTTCGGCTACCACCCAAAACCGCCTGAATCCATGGCTTCCAAAACCATTGAAGGCCCATACTTGCCTCCAATGGCTCCTGCATGCCTGTTGTTTGAAGAATCGAGGCCAGACCTCGAGGATCTTCACTCAGACCTTCACTTTTTCAAAGATCCCGGCCATCTCCGGCCTTGCTCCGGTGGCCCTTGGTCTTTTGAGCCTGATTGTGATGTTCTCTGGCTTAGATCGTGACTTTTCCAGGCCTTCTCGCTTCTTGGGCTCTTCTGAAACTCTAGCCTCTCAAGGTTCTCCTGACCTCTTCTAGATCTGTGTTTGTTTTAAGGTTTCAAACAATTTTTCAAAGTTCCTTTCAAAGTTTGCTCTCAAACCTTTCATCTTCTCCGACGTAGGGTTTCTCTGATTTTACGTGCTCTACTGTGATTTTTATGTGTTTTCTTCTATTATGTTTTCTTTTAGTATGTTTTGCATGATTTTTCTGAAGTTTCTAGGGAATATATGTTTAAGGTCTTAGTCCTTTTGAGTTTTCTGTACTTATTACGTTAGTATTTCTGCCTAACTTACTTGTTTTCATTTCTAGACTTGATTAAATTTGGGGTTTCATTCGAGTTTGGAGGTCATTTGTTACGTTCTTTGTGTGCTTCTCATCTCTAAACTTGCTTGGTTTCAAAACCCTAATCTCTGAGTTCCTGAAGTTTTTTCGTCCTTGTTACTCCATGTGGTTCTGACTTTTGTTAAACTCTATAAGACCTTGTTTACGTGACTCCTTGGCATGTTTCTGATACCCCTTCCCCTGTTACTAGACTAGCCCTATTGGTTCTATTTGCCATGATTTAACCTCACACGCCCAATATTGTGCATTCTTTATATACACTGGTTGTCCCTCTAGAATTTGGGATTGATTTCAGACTTCCTTGTGTAAGCATGATTGATTCTTTCCTTGTTTTATTTGAAAACTCTTTTTAACCTTCCGATTCCCCTATTTCTGACTTGGTTCATTGGTGATTTTGAATCCCCGATTCCCTGATTTACTATGTACTAATTGATTTACTTTATCCTTGCCTTATTTACTTAATCGTGTATTTCAAAATTTTCTTTCCTTAGTTAAAACCCCTATGTATTTACCCCTTATTTGTATGCTATGCACAATATGTTTACTTGATCTCCTTCCTTAAATAAATCTTGCCCTTTACCGTTCAAATTTGAATTTCTCAATTAAAAGGATTTTCTGCTACTGATTGATTCTAATTGATACATGATTATTTTCTTACCTTGTTCCCTGCCTAATTTCAAACTATAAATACTCTCCTCCCTTCTCTTATAACACGACACGAACACAAGAAAGCAATCTGAGTTCAAAAATCACTCTCACTTAAAAACTCTCTCTCTATTTCTGATACTTGTGTTGCTGTGGACTTTGTTTACTCTACTTTCCTCTGCATTCTTTTGCTTCTCTATTGGTATGTCCCAGTTAATTTACATATCTCAACAACAATGTGTTTGACTTCTACCTACTTCTATCCAATTCTTTTAGTTGACATTTGTTTCTAGCATGCTCTAACATATTTCCCCTTTCCTTTGTAGTCCAGTATTTAAATTATATGCATCCTGTTAGTTGCTTGTCATGTATTTGATACTTTATGAATCCCAGACTGTCATAGCCCTTTGTATGCTTAAGTTATGGTTCAGAAAACATGGCAATGCCTGTAATCATTGTCCATGGCTATGAACTGGATCCTTTTGGGATCCTAAGCTTCTCAATTTCCCATCCTCATTCCCTATTGTGTAAGCTGAGTAACAGCCTTGGTCTGATAGTACACCTGATTACTGTTCAGGTCATGGCTTGAGCTCCAATGGGTCTGTACTCCCTAAATGTTTGATCATAGGTTGGTAAGGGGTGTGCCAGTCTCATTGTGACTGGGCATGATCACCAACCTGCCTAGGTTGTCCTCCTACCCTTTTGTATTGCACTTACACTCAACTCCAAGAATTTAAGTTCTGTCCCTCTTGTGTGAGCCTTGCTTTGGGACCCTGGAGTTCCCTCAGAACTTGGACACATAAGAGTTGGCCCTTCCACACTGCACAACTCAATTTCTATGAATATCTTGGGTGTATGCACTGCCTGGTATTCCTAAAATACCTTGGATCTCTGGAACACCTTAGATAAGAGAAGGCTTGGAAATCTGGATCTCGGAAGTGGTTCAATCTCATATTATTAGGCCTCAAGTCTGGATTAGGCTTCTCGTATGTAGCTGAGGATTCCTGATGTATTTTATTATTTTAGTTGTTTCTTTTGGGTTGTAATAATGTGTACAAACTCTGGGGAACTTAGTAAAAAGGGGGGGATGGGATTTATTTTCTGCACCAAGGGTAGAGATCCTACCTATAGGTTTAAAATTTCGTTTATTTCTGCAAACGCCTAGAAATCATGCCTATAGGTTCAATTTTCATTCATGCCTATCCGCCTAGAAATCATGCCTATAGGTTTTAAATCTCATCTCTACATATCCACCAAGAAATCATGCCAATAGTTTTTAACTTTAATCTCTGGAAAACTCACATTTAGAAATCATGTTCATAGGTTTAATCTTTAATTCCCGCAAACTTTTGTAGATATTTTGCCTATAGGTCAATTCCTAATTATTCCGCAATTTCATATAAAACATGGTGTACCAAACTGCTGCATTCTGCAAATGACATTAGGCAAACTATTTGTAGGTGAATAATAATAAAATTGCATGTAGAAGCCATGTTCCTAGGATGTTATCAACGTCTAAAAGGTGTCCAAATCATTATTCACATAGAAAGCATGCCTATTGGAAGTTTTGAACCTAAATAGAAATAATACTAGCGGTAACTTGTATTTTCCCATTAAAGATCAGTAAACCATGTTAAAGTTTGCGAATCTGTTTCCAAAGTCGGTATATGTCACACCTAGTTCTAATTAACGCTTAAGTCAATCAGATCAGCATTCAAACAACTGCATTCGAGTATGCCTAATGTAGACTTTTCGACTAAAAATATGCCTTGAACCAGTCCGCTTGTCGCTTTATTTAAATAAGACCAAAATTAGTAAGTGAAAGAAGTGCTAAACTCTGTGATTTTGATGATTTATAGAGGCATATTTGAACCCTGAATGCTTGTTTGATCCCCTTCTATTTGCAACTATTTGTTTTGATTGATGCCTTAGCATTTTATCCTTTGAAACTTCTAAAAGCCTCAAACCCCTTTCCCTTTAGGATTAGTAGTCCATTTGCCTCCAGGACTGATAGGATCGGGACGATTAATAACATGCAATAAGTAAACGATACCGTTCCACACTTTAACACCTTAACGGGATGGGAAGGGAGACATGGAGATGATGATTACACGATAACACAATACGTACAATTGGGTACCAGTGTTGTGCGAATGATCCATGTAATGTATAAACCTAGGACCCCCTCCCTCTTTATTAGTTTAATAATTTTTCAAAACTTTAAAAGCTGTTGCACTTTCCATTTCTGTTTATCACACGATTTGTCACGCCCCAAACTCGAGGGACATGACCGGCGCTCGACCGGGTATCCTCAGTCAAGCGGACCTGGGTGCCTTTCCTATCCCACGTATTACCCCACATCATCTATTACTTATTAGCCAAGTGAAATGACCATACAGTTAATTCAGAACACCAATTCATTTCAAAACATAAACAAGGTACATGGTTACTAGCGTGGTTTACATTTTACATT
>MU718063.1:3100-19990 GCA_026770625.1 Nicotiana glauca
AGGAAAAAAAGAAGGAAATCTCTGATACTTCAGACAGTGTATCAAGTAAGGACATTTTCGTGGCTACAAGAACAAGAAAACTTGGCCGAGTATACAAAAGCTCATATGACAATACGATTAGTAAAATTGTATGCAATTTCTTATTTAAAGTTTGTTGTGCTTATTTATTTGGTCTATTCAACTTTAGTTACTTAAAACTCTTTTTTCTTGCATTTTGGTTTGTAGGCTGAAATGGAGAGATTACAATCGACTCTGGAAAATAAAGATGGGAATCATTCAAATGATGCTTTTGCATCGGTCATGGGACCTGAACATCCAGGTCGCATGAGATTGTATGGACGAGGGGTTACCCAGACTGTGTTAAAAGGGCAAAAAGGGAATCTTGGATCTTCTGATGAGAGGATAAATCAGAAAATGGAGGAAATGGAAGAGAGGATGCAACAAAGATTGCATGAAAAGTTGAACGAACAAAAGGATGCTATGGAACAAAATATTACAATGAACGTCATCGCATTACTTCAGCGTCTGAACCCAGATTTGCGACTTGATCCTGACATGTTAAGGTTCAGTGCACGTTCACCTGTAGAAGCTTTCTCTGCACAACAAGCTGCTGTTCAACTAAACAATCGACCATCTGATGGTAGTAACAATCAAGGTCAGTACGTACCAAATGTTATACATCTTCTATTTCTTCTTCTTCTTCTTCTCCTCCTTCCTTGGTTGTGATTTTGCTTTGGTTCAAGGCAGAGTGGATATGGTTCCTTGTGTTCCCATTTTAAAAATTACTAGTTTTCCTGTTTCTAAGATGATTGCTAAGGTAAGGCCGGACTACTATCCATTTTCTCTATTAAATAGCAGACCAAGTAGCACAGCCAGACCTAACGAAATTGAATACTTGCATGCGAATACCAGTCTTTCGTTCATTGCCTTAATCCAATTGTTGCAAACTTCTCTGTCACTTCCCTGTGTATCTTTGGATCCTTTAGTTATAGGTTTAGTCATGGTGAAATTATTTATGCACCTCTTGATACAAGATAAGAAGAAAAGTGCTGGTTGATCTAGGTTTGTCGGGAAAATTGGCTTAGGGGACAAACTGGAAAACTCATTCTCAAAATTTTCTTCTGTTTGTGGAGCTACCATTGAATGGGATGGCAAAGAGCACCGAGACTGCTCCAGTTTTAGACCAGGCAGCTATAGCACACGATGTGAGACGCTTATCAGCTCTTCATCTATCATTCTAGTTAGAAAACAAGGACAACAAGTTACAGCCATTTCCATTCCCATCATTGGACTTTCAATATCATGCAAACTGTGTCCTGGGTCTGTGAAGAGAATATTAGCCAAGGTTTCTCCCGTTATAGAAGGTTATCTGCTTTATTTTCCGAGTTAAGACTGATGTTTGTTATAAGTAGTTGCATGTAACATAATCAGATAGTGTAAAAATCTTATGCAATGTCACTGTGTCAGTACACAGAAACTAAACTCTTTTTTGAGTACCATAATCTTACCTCCAAGGGTTTGATACTCTCAAGAATCTTGGATCCTGTTTCAGAAATGGGTTTGGCTTGAGATACTAGCTCTATAGCTATTGGATGGCTTTGAGATAGAGATTTATTCTGTCCGAAGCATTTTCAGAGGATTTATTGGACGGTTCAAGTATTTATGTTTGTGATTCTTCTTATGCATTATTCTTTACTTTGCCATCATAGCTTGATAGTTTGAAAGTCTTGGTGTTTGGTAATAATATCAGATTGTTATTGCGTATAATTTGTTGAGATGAATAAGTTGGATTAATAAAAGAAGAACAAAAACAGTTAAATGCTTGAGTATTCTTAGACCGGATTCTGTTGAAGGGTAATAACTTTATTTATGCTCTTTTGTAGATGGAGTTGATCAACAAATGGATGTTGAAGACAATGAAGACGATGAAGAATTAGACCTTACTTGAAATGAATTTTGTATTGTTAAAGCTAAATGTTCTAGGAATCTTTTGTTGCCAACGTTTTTGAAACTTATTTACTCTCTTGAAATGTACTAAACTTATGCACTCATGGGTTAGAATATTTAGCTTTATGGATAATTTTGTATTATTAATAGTTTTATTTTATGATGTATTTAAATTTTAGTATTATTATAATTTATTATATACATAAATATTTATTTATAACAGGTAATACATTTTGATTTTAATTGAACCGATACAATAGCCTACAAGAACCGTTGTAATAGGACATAAATACTGTTCCAGTAGACAATGTAAACCGTTGCAATAGGTCCCATAAATTATTTCAAATATAACTACAACCGTTACGATAGCCTAAATAAACCGTAGCTATATCCAACATAACCGTAGCAATAGCTTACATAAGTGTTACTTTAAACAATATGGTAACGGTTTAAAACCGTTGTATAAATAAGACAATAACGGTTTTGAATCATTCCAACTAAAAACAATAACCGTTCCAATAGAGAATGGGAAAACCGTTGCGATAGAGGTATCTATTATCACGGCGATGCAAACCGTTGCAAAAACCGTTCCGGTAGACCTATGGGTACGCCGGCTGATGTAACGGTCTTTTAACCGTTCCAGTATCCATATGGCAACGGTTTGGCAGTCTGTGGGAACGGTTTTGTAACTGTTCCCGTAGACCAATTTTTCAGTAGTGTCCTCTTGACGCAATTCAAGAGATCATGTAAAGGGACGATAGGATGGTCCCAGTCTAGCAAGAACAAGTTCAACTAAATCATCATTAGGAACTGGATGCTGCAATGCAGCCAACTTGTCTGCAATTTCCTTTGCCTTTTGCACAGAAGACTCAATACTAGAATTGTCTCTTTACAATGTGTGTAGCTGAGTTTTCAACTCACGAATATGGGGCTTCAATCCCGAGGCATAGGCAGCAACTAGTTTGTTCCCAGCCGTTTCGACCGTCTCAGTGCCACCTAGTTAGGGCAATATTACTTCCGACATGGAAGCAACAATCCAACTTAACATAAGTTGATCTTCTCTTATCTAAACGTGATAGTCTAGGTTCATAAATTGATCTGGAATCACCTGACTACCATTAATATGGTGACCAAGTCCACAACCTCGAACCATCGGAAGAAACTGTGTATTCCACAGCAAAAAATTTGATGATGTAAGATTAACCAGTAGTTGATGAGCAAGATTAAAAGACTGTAGAGTGGTGACCATGGAGGTCTGTGTTCCAACAGCTGTTCCTGAGGAACCGGATGAGATGTTGTCGTCCACCATTGGAGTTGTTTCAAAGCTTCTGCGGTTTTTTATTTGGGTTGTTTTAACCTCTTAGGCTCTTGATACCATGAAAGGCATTATGATAATTGTATTGAAAATACTCTGCCATATTTATACATACAAATCATATAAGAATTCTAAAATAAGTTATATACAAAGGATAACAATCCTATGCAAACTAGGACACAAGTGAACAAAACCAATTGATAATATACTACAACTGATCAACGTTATCCTTCTACAACTCGAACATAGGCAGAGTTAAAATTTTGACTTTTTTTATCTTCAGATAATGATCAACATGACCTATATATCGATAGTATTTTTCAAAATTGAAGCTAACATGGCAGATCAACCTCCATTGTTGGTTTTCCTCAAGCTTTCATAGAGAGAGAAGGTAAAGGTTCGAGAGAAGAAGAAATTGGGAAAATCTTCTTTGTATTATTTCATCCGCTAACTTCAGTATATATACATGTATATAGAAAAACAAAACTAATGATAGCTAATTACCAAACTACCTTTGTAACTAACTAACTAACCTCAACTAATTAACTAATAAATACAATACAATAATATACTACAATTCCATAATCTCAATACCTCCCCTCAAGTTGGAGGTGAGGAACTCACTGCCAACTTGTGTAGAAGGTCTGAAAGTTTAATTCTTGTGAGAGCCTTTGTAAAATGTCAGCTAGCTGATCATGAGTAGAAATGTGATGAAGTCTAATCAACACAAAGTGGAAATCGACTTCTATGTGCTTTGTCCTTTCATGGAACACAGGGTTCCTAGCAATGTGTACAACTACTTGGCTATCACAAAACACTTTAATGGGACCAGTACATAGAACTGTGAGTTCCTCTAACAATCTCTACACCCATACCAATTCTCTAACCACCTTTCTCAGTGATTTATACTCTGCTTCTACGGAAGATAGTGAGACAGTAGTCTGCTTCTTTGATTTTCGGATAATGCGGCTACCTCCAAAGAGCACTAGATACCCGCTTACAAATCTCCTTGAGTCAGGGCATGCTGCCCAATCCGAGTCACAATAGGTTGTGACGTTGTAAGAGGGATCATTGGGCAGAAAAATGCTAGAGTAGGATTATTCTTCAGGTACCTGAGTACATGTATACCTGCCTTCAGGTGAGGCTCTCTTGGTGCCTACATAAATTGGCTTTGGTGTTGTACACTGTATGCAATATCCAGCGTTGTGTTTTTGAGAAAGTTGAGCTTCCCAACCAGTTTTCTATAATAGTATGGATCAAGCAGCAAAGTACCCTCTTCAGCCCTCAATTTGATTGACGAATCTAGTGGATATGAAATAGCAGAATACCCCAACAATCATACTCTTTCAGTAGATCAGTGGCTTCCTTTGGAAGATCAACACTCCATCATCCTTATAAATTATCTCTAGCCCTAAGAAATACTGTAATTTGCTTAAGTCTTTTATTTTGAACTAATTATGCAAGTAAGTCTTTAGTGCCTTAATTTCCTCAAGATTACTCTCAGTAATGATCACATCATCAACATATACAGCTACAAAAACTAAAGACTCACCCTAATTTTTGTAGAACAATGAGTAATCATTGGTTGAATTACTAAAACCTCTAGAGTATAGGGAATCTGTCAGCTTGTCATACCACTGTGTACTAGCTTGTTTGAGGCCATATAGAGACTTTCTTAATCTGCACACAAGATGTGTGTTTTCTACCTTCAGACCTTGTGGGATTTCCATGTATATCTCTTCATGTAGGTCTCCATGCCGGAATGCATTATTCACATCTAGCTGATAAAGGTCCCAACCTTTCTTTACTTCAGTGCTAATCAACGCTCTAATAGTGGTCATCTTCACTACTGGGGAGAAAGTTTCTGTATAGTCAATCCCAGCTTCTTGTGTGTATCCCTTTACCACAAGTCTTTATTTGTATCTTTCAACACATCCATCTGCTTTGTGATTTATCTTTATATCCACTTGCATCCTATGACCTTCTTTCCTCCAGGCAACTTAACTAGGTCCCAAGTATGGTTAGCATATAAAGTTTCAAATTCTTGTGTCATTGCTACTTGCCAGACATGATTCAAGGCTTCCCCTCATAAGAGTATGGTTCACACTCATATGAAATGTTCTTAACTAATTGTTGGGTATCATGGCTCAATGTGTTAAAGGACACAGAATGGTTGTTGGAGAAAAAGGCAGTAAGTGAAGTAGGAGCTATTGATGTTCAAGGTTCGTGTTATTGTTTAAGTGACTGTTTGGTTGTAAATTGGGCAGTGTATAGACATAGTCTTTGAGGTGTTGGGGTGTGCTGAGTGTCCTGCTTAATGTTTATGTTGATTGGTTGGTTGATCAATATTAGGCTTTATGTTATGTGGTGCTTGGTTGAAGGGTTCTATGTGGAGTTCTGAGTGTTCTACAAGTGAAACACTTGGTTCGGGATTTAGGCTTACATGTGCAATATGATTTGGTGTGCGTATAGAATTTGGAAATGGGTTAATGTCTGGTGTATCTGATATAGGACTTTCGGTGACATAAGTTGATGCATCTCTATCATGACTACAATGATCATCAAGTGTATTCAATGTTGAATTGGGACATGGGGAATTTTTGTTTATCATATGCAACATAAAAGGAAAAGAGGAATGTTTAGGTGAAATAGCAAAAGGCAAAACATCTTCATGAAACTTAACATCTCTAGACACATGTACCCTATTTGCGGCTAAATCAAGGACCTTATATCATTTGGTCCCAAAGGGATAGCCTACAAACACATGAGGAGTGGCTCTAGGTTCAAATTTATCTTTGTGAGTTTTGAGTGTGGTAGCATAACACAAGAAACCAAAGCTTCCAAGATGTGAATAGGTTGGTTTTTTATTGTAAAGGAGCTCAAAAGGTCATTTTTTGTTGAGAATTGAAGAAGAAAATCTATTTATCAAATATGTAGCAGTTGTATACACTCTCCCCATTATCTCACTGGCAATTTGGATTGATAAAGTAAAGCTCTAGCTATTTCTAGCAAGTATTTTGTTGTGGTGTGTATGGGCAAGGTTCTGGTGGATTATACCTTTCTCTTGAAAAAATAGCATGGCTTCATTGTTCATAAATTCTAGCCCATTATCTGACATAACAAGTTTGTTTGATGTACTGAACTAATTTTCAATCATGGAAATAAGAGCTTTGATGGCTTGAAGAGTGTTACTTTTGCTACTTCAGAGGTGAGTCCAAGTTGATCTACTAAAGTCATCAACCATGGTAATGAAGTATTTGTAATTGCCATGTGTGGTTATGTGATACGAACCCCATAAATCTATGTGTAAGAGCTCAAATATTTTGGTGGTGGATGAAGCTCTTTGGCCAAAAGGTAACCTTGTCTACCTTGCCATAGGGAAGACATGGCAAGTGAATGGCTGCTTGTGAAAAAATTCAACAGGTATAGTGGAAATAATTTTTATTTTTACAAAAGGTACATGCCCTAGCATGTTATGCCACAGATTCTCATTGTTATTTTTATGAGATGATGAAGACAACAAAAGAAAACTCACATTAAAGGAAGAGTCATTTTTATTGCTTGAGTGAAGAGTATTTACAGTGGCATTGTTATGTAACTGAGATGACTTATTTACACTTGACAAGGATTGCATAGGTGAATTGTGACTCTTTGCTGTATTTAAAATATCAGCCTATGCGGGAAAACAAGAATGAGAGTAAAGATTGACAAGAAAAGAAATGACCAGACTCTGAACACCCATGACACTCAGGGCGAAGGAAGTAAAATCCACTCATTGCCTTACCAATCTTCAGAGGCCTCTTCATTGAAGGGGCCTGCATCATGCAAAGGTATTTGCTGAAGTTAACTATGCAATTAAAGTAATCAGTTTAGATATGAATAGAGATGAGGTTGTACTTGAAAGTAGGCACATATAACACTCTATCTAAGGTTAACATAAGACCAAAAAATGCATCTCCATTTTTTGTCACTTTAACTATATATTCGTTAGGTAAGGTAACTAGGAAAGGATAGGGAAAGGTTATAACATTCTTTAAAAAGGATTTTCTATATGTCATATGATTTGAGGCTCAACTATCTAATATCCACAAGTCATAAATTGATTTATCTATACACGGTTGTTTCAGCAATCTTTTTATAGGTAGAACAAGCTAGAATACCTGCAAAGTTTGTAGCTCCACAAGTTATGTTGTTATTAGGACCTTCTCATGTGTTTCTTCCTGGGAATTTCTCCAGTAAGCTAGGTAATTGGTTGTACTCCTCCTTTGTTAGGCTCTGAAGTCCCTGACTTCGACTTCCTTCTTCCATCTGCTCACAATCTACACAAACATTTGCAGCAGATGCTGCATTTCTCCCTTTTGTAAACTTGAAGTCTTGTGAGAAACCATGAATTCTATAACAGTTGTCCCTGGTGTGTCCCGGCTTTCTGCAGTAGGCAAAAAACATCCGAGACTTAGCAGATGAATAGTTTGATTTGTTTGAATTGTATGGGTCTGGCCCAGTATTGCCTCCTCTCTTATTGTAATTGATCCTTAACTTGGCATTGCCCAGTCCATCTACACTCAATTAAGTGGACTCTATAACCAATTTGTTGTTTTGGTCTAACTTCTCTCTATTTTTCTTCCTGGATAAGAATGAGAAAGCTTGTGCTATGCTCGACAACGGATTCATCATCAATATACTGCCTCTCACAATTGTATAAACTTCATTCAGGCTCATTCGGAACTGAATTAGTCTTCGATCTTGCTCAGCTTTATGCATATTTGTCTTTGCACCGCAAGTGCATTGGCAATTGCATTGTACATGTGCATTCAAGGTGTTTAGTTCCTCCCAGAGTCGTTTCATTTTCATGTAATACCCTGTGATGTCCAAAGCCCCTTGACTAAGGTCACTATCACACCTCCTTTTTCCCGAGGGGATAGGGAGTTTATCAAATTAAAGTGACATAAATCGAAATGGAATTATTTATTAATTTAGAGTCGCCACTTGGGATACTTATGGTATCCCAACTCACCAGTTTATTTTAAAATTCCAAATCGAGGAAATTTGATTCTATTTATAGTTTGCAAAACATAGAAGGCTGGGTAAGAAATTATGTTAACCCAAGAGAAGGTGTGAGACACTCACGGGTTCCGTGGTTTTAGCATGATCTCTCAACTATTAATAATTGACCTAATTATCTGATTTATTACATATTTAAAACCTATTGTGCATTTTTAACTTTCTAGTTGCCTTTAATATTTATGGAATTTGTTTGAACAAATTGCAAATTTGTGCACTCATTTGTTTGTGTACATATTGCGAATCATGTCACGTGAAACGCACCCATGATTCACTACATGTTTATTTTTATTACTATTTGAAGTGATGGCCGAATCACGTTAAACACACACTCGAATTGGGACATACGTATTGTGACCATGACATGGGAACATGTATTATTGCTCGCGCCTAAAGCATAATACGATATTCTGAGTTAATTAATTCTTTAAGGTTTGAGGCACATTTCTAAATGAGCTTTGGAATTAGGCCCGCTTGAGCTATAGTAGTGCTAAAACTCTAATTGAATTAAATTGATGAGGTATGAGGATATACCAACTTAACTCATAATCTAAATTTTAAAAGTAACTTCAGGGAACCATTACATAGAAATAACATTGCAGTAACAATCCAATTCCAAAAACGGATAACGTAAATTAGAATAGTAATAATAAAGTCATTGGTAGACGTAAAAACTATAGTTCTTAATTAACATTAGATATTGAAAATGAAAATAAATTACGACTTCAAAATTCCTATTTCTTCGGATCAAATCTAATATCAATTGCTATTTCTTTAATCTCCTTTACTCTTGAAAGAACATCCCTCAGTAAGTCTAGCACACCCACTACTAGACTTGCACAACACCATCTCACGCTGATAGAGAAATGAGAAACTTATTTCAAATTGAATATTTCAACAAAAACAATCACACTAACTGTATCTTCAGTCACCTTGCATAGCAAAAACAAATTCTTTGTAATTTCACATAATGGGAACGCAAACAACACCAAATCAGAAAAATGAACCTTAAAGCACTAACTATTGCTCACAGAACCAACTAAAGAACACACACAAACTAAGTATGCACATATGTGGTTTCCAGCCTCTCTGTCATAGACATACTAATACCGTCCAATTCATCAAAATCATTAAAAAAAATAGCAGAAGTAGTGAATGAACATGAGCCAATTTCAATTATTTCACCAAGAATAAGTATAGTTTTACAGATACGTACCTAAATCGGAAAGCAAACTTCGATTGATCAAAATAGAGGTTGGATAATCATAACTGGAGCTCAGTCACAGGCCTAGCGAAGTCAACAACAACAACAACCTGTCTATGTTGAAGAAAGGGAGGGTTCCGCCTCTAGGTTATTAGGAAGGGGGTCTGATTCTTGTTCTTTGGGGAGGAGATGATGGAAACAACTAGGGTTTCGCTAGGGGAGGGGGTCCGTTTTTGTTGTTGAAGATGAGAGAGTGAGAGATCAGCCCTCTCTTTCTAAGGCTGCTAGGTCTATATCAAAATGGGGGGAGGGGATCTGATTTTAATGGGAAAAAAATTGTTGGGCCAGGCGAGAAGTGAGGGTGCATTTGCATCTATACCCGCTTTTTGTGTCACATTTTAACCTGTGCCCGTTTTGCAAAAAAATTGCAAGCGTACCCACTTTTTCACATAACTTCAGCACACGAGGCTAAAGTAACAAAGGCAATTACACAAAACTTCAGCATTTTAGTAGCCGATCCTGAAGTTCAGCTCTAGAGCTGAAATTTTTGTTTTGTAACTCGCGAACTTCAGCTCTAGAGCTGAAGTTTGCCAGTTATAAAATAAAAACTTCAGCTCTACAGCTGAAGTTTTATTTTATAAGTTTTTGTTTAGTAACCGGGAAACTTCAGCCAGTTATAAAATAAAAACTTCAGCTTTAGAGCTGAAGTTTTTGTTTAGTAACCTGGAAACTTCAGCTCTAGAGCTAAAGTTTCAGCTCCGGAGCTGAAGTTTTTGTTTAGTAACCCCGAAACTTCAGCTCTAGAGCTGAAGTTTTCAAGTTATAAAATAAGAACTCCAGCTCTAGAGCTGGAGTTTTCAAGTTACAAAATAAAAATTTCAGCTCTAGAGCTGAAGTTTGCCAGTTATAAAATAAAAACATCAGCTAGAGCTGAAGTTTTTGTTTAGTAACCGGTTTGCCAGTTATAAAATAAAAACTTCAGCTCTAGAGCTGAAGTTTTTGTTTAGTAACTCGGAAACTTCAGCTCTGAAGTTTTCCACTTATAAAGGAAAGCTGAAATTTTTTAAAAAGTGAATACGGATGCAAACAAAAAGACAAAACGGCTACAGGTTAAAAGGGGGCGCGCAAATAGAGCGCCCCGTGCAATTTTTACTGAACTGAGGTGCTGCTACTTGGCCCAATTATTTGAGACCTTGGCAAGCCCTCTCTACTTTTTTTCTTTTAAACTTCACTTTTAGCCACTTTAAATTTCTAATTCTAATTAAATCTAATTTTTACATAATTAACCTATTCTATCTAATTTACCTAATCACTAACTAACATTGTAAACATCATGTAAAAATATCTATTTTTTGGGGGATTTTATGTTTTTGTAATGCAATTATTATGCAACTAAATGCTAAAAACGCAATTGAAGTCTAAAAAATGTAAAAGATGAAAGATAAAATATTTAGTTTATTTTAAAACACTTCTAAATAAACATGAACCGTGCAAATAAATGCAAGAAAAATTTCTAAAATTCTAAAAAAGCAATTAAAATTATTTTTTGACTTTTTTAGGAGTAATTTTCTATGTGGCGCAAAAATTAGATACTCACAACTGCCCCTCTTTGCTCGAGAACATGAAGAATTTTCGGGCAAAGACAAAGTGAGAAATTCGAGTAATTTTTGCCTGTTTGATTTCCATTTGGAAGCATTTTGAAAAAGTTTGACCAAACCTTGCTTCGGAGGTTGCCTACATATCCTTGGCTATAAACGAATCAGGTCGTTGTAGTTTTGGATATTTTGGTAGCTGGGACTACTGGAAATGTTGTGGTTTCACTGATGTTGCTGTTGTTACTTCTTGTTGCGCTCCTTATTATACCAAAATCAAAATGAAAAAGACTAACTAAGTCTATCAACTACGAGTTACAAGATTCCTATCTGTGAGTCTTTTGAAGCTTGATCTTTAGTCTTAGATGGTTCTTCACATAGACTCTAATCTAAATCTTGATACTTGCTAGCTGCAGGTGCTAGTTCATTCTTCTTCGGCTTTTTCGATCAAAACATGACATGCAAAGCTCTTGACTTCAGTAAATGTCTTGAGCAGTCCACATCTTTCCCTACACTTTTGTATTTTGGTTCACTTCTTCGTTTTCTTTTTTTATTTTAGATTGAAACTTCTTTTGGTCATCTCGAACCCTGTGTCTCGAGGTAAAAACCTGCTCAAACACCAAAACAAACAAACAAAAACATTTTACCCCAGTTTTCACTAAGAAAATTTTGTGAGTTATTTGTAACAAAACTCTATACTGCTTCATTATTGAAATCAAATAAAATGCGGGATTGGTGCACCCTGAGAAACAATGACTAGGGAGTGGAGACCCTATGTCTAAAATGAAAGCAACTAGGAAATGAAAACTCTATGTTGGAGAAGAGACTAGGGAGTAGTGACCCTATGTCTAAAATAAAATCAACTAGGGAGCAGAAACCCTATGTTGGAAAAGCGATTAAGGATTGGAGAACCTATATTGGAAAAGCGACTAGGGAGTGGAGACCCTATGTTGGAAAAACGACTAGGGAGTGGAGACCCTATCTATAAAAATTATCAACTAGGGAGTGGAGACCCTATGTTGGAAAAGCGAGTAGGGAATGGAGATCCTATATCTAAAAATCATCAATAGGGAGTGGAGAACATACGTTAGAAAAGCGACTAGGGAGCGGAGACCCTATGTCTAAAATTATCAACTAGAGAGTGGAGACCCTATGTCTAAAAATCATCAACTAGGGAGTGGAGACCCTATGTTGTAAAAACGACTAGAGAGTGGAGACCCTATGTCTATAAATCATCAACTAGGGAGTGGATACCCTATGTTGGAAAAGCGACTAGGGAGTGAAGACCCTATGTTAGAAAAGCGACAAGGGAGTGGAGACCCTATGTCTAAAAATCATCGACTAGGGAGTGGAGACCCTATGTCTAAAATGAAAAGCAACTAGGGATTGAGGACCCTATGTTGGAAAAGAGACTAGGGAATGGAGACCCTATGCCTAAAAATAAAATCAACTAGGGAGTGGAGACTCTATGTTGAAAAATGCAGCTAGGGATTGAAGACCCTATACTACCATGATTTTTAACTTTTTCTTCCTTTTCTATTTTTCTCTTCTTCTTTTTTTTTCATCATTTTTCATTTTTTTTCTTTTTTATTTTAGAGAACGATTAAATGCGGGAAAGCTGTTTCTAGCCCTTGCGCAATTCCTTTTTAGTTGCACCTGCTTCTTGTAAGGTTGCTTTTGGATTGCACCTGTTTCCTATTTTTCAAACAAAGAACGATTTTTCACTTTGAAACGGTGGTTGGTTTTGTGGCCTTGATTATTTCAGTCACTTGATCTCGGCCTTGCTTTTTTGATGATCGTTTCAACTGCAAGTGGTTGTTTCTTGAAGACCAATTTCATTTATGGTCCCGGAGAAAATTTTGTATTTTCCAAACATTGCCATAACATTTGGTCACGTGGGACTTAACTTTTTCAACTTTGTTTTGCCTTCGTGAGCATTAACTTTCTTTCTTCCAATTTTTAACTTCAAAGCATTGGGGAATCCTTGGGTTTACAAGCCTTGCCAAGAAGATTGGTTGCGTGGGACTCAACCTTTTCAACTTCATTTCACCCTTATAGACACTTCAATTTGATTTCCTTCTTTTGAGAGTTTTTGATTTCAAAGCATCAGCCATCACGGCTTGTCGGGGTCAACTTGATGCCCCTGCCGAGACTGGTTGCCTTTTGCACATTAGCTCGTATCAAACGAGAACCCTGTAAATTAGTCTTTCTATCCCTTCTTTGTCTTAGTTTCAGAACAGAGTTAAACCGAAAGGGATTCAAAGGAAAACAAACAATGGAATGGATAATGAATTTGTCATACCTCCTTTTTCACTACACATGTAAGGGCATAAAGGAGTTTTTTCATTTAAAGGATAATCGGAATGGGATTTTTTATTAAAATTTAGAGTCACCACTTGGGAGATTAATGGTGTCCCAAGTCACCGGTTGAATCCCGATCCGAAGAAAATATGACTCTGTTAATAGTCCGCCAACCAGAAATCCGAGTAAGGAATTCTGTTAACTCGGGAGAAGGTGTTAGGCATTCCCGTGTTCCATAGTTCTAGCACGGTCGCTCAACTGTTATATTTGAAATATTTATCTGATTTCAAAACATATTTTAGCTTATGTGCTTTTTAACCGTAAACCTCTTTTATTATTATTTTAACGATAATTGCAACGTCGTGAAAACGCGTCTCGAACCACGTCACATAAATGCACCCGTGGTTGTTGACACATTTCGACTTCGTTGAGATTTGAATTTGAGTCACATAAATGCGCACTCGAGCTTAGGAAGGTAATGTTATTAAAATACGCGCCTAAAGAGACTAACGCATTATTATCTTTGGGGAGGGCCGTGAAATTCGCTAAACGGCCCATTCCGAAATCTAAGTATTTTAACACAAACACTTATCGAAGGCCCCGCAATTTATGTGTTTTGTTTAGCGAGGCTCATCTAGTTTATTATTTAAAAAGCAAACGTAAAGCAATCTATAATTTTCTATTTTTATTTATCTCTAATAACAAAAGGAAAAGACCGAATTAATTATTATGGTTCAAGTACTACTATATTTGGGGTCCATGAACTCATATGAATTTTGACCCTTAACCAGTTCGGGCCTCGAACGTATCCCATATAAAGAAATCATTACCTGTGTCCGCACAAAGGTTAATCAAACGCAGACCTGGACGAACACACCAGTTAAAATTGGACCTGGGCCTCTTGTCGTGGCATTGAAGCCCAAACTGCTTGAACGTAGGCTATCAAGCCCTAAGCGTTAAGCCAAACTAAAACCTCAATTCAACTACACCAAATACTCACTGAAATTGCTTCAAGTTTTGCAAGGTGTGTTCAACAGTTTGTAATTAAAGAAAAGCAATATTTACTTACTCAAATTTATGAAGACTTGATCCCTCGAATTCCAGTTTTAAACTCAGACTATTTTACCTATTTAACTACTGGTGAATTCCTGAATATTACTAAAGATGTAAAGCAGGCTGGAAATGTGGATTGAATTTAACAACAAAAGTTTCATGAACATAATGCTCAAGCGAATAAACTAAGCACTTGATTACTTTACTAACTCTAAAGTGAACAGGTTAACGACCCAAATTCGGAACAAACCAATTGTTTTAAGGCTAATTCAAACTAACATTATTTGACTAGTATTCAGGTAATTCATGATTTCAGAACTAGACTACTGAAATTAGCAAACTGAAACACAAACTATTTGAACCTGTTTTTATATTCCCTGGAAAACAAATTAAACTACAGTACACTAGTAACCCGAACTAACTCAGATTGATACTTCCTAACTCTAGAATTCATATGCTCAAGGGAAGACATAGAATCTGTCCATCAGGCCACAAGTTAAAAAAAACAGTCCGACACAGTCCAGTCATACAGTCCATAGTTTGATTACAACATACAGCTAACCAAATCACAGAAAATTGTTTAAAACAAAATGAGATTATCAAAATAACAGATCTACAACAGAAACTTCAGTTTCATTTCATTGTTTGACAGGAGAAGCTACATTGAGACAGTCCAAAATGTGTACCTGGAATTCGACAAAAAAATGAAGAAAGTAGAGATCAGCAGCAATGCGAGAGACACAGATTCAAGCAGCAACTGACTAACACAGCTACTTCAGCTTTAATTTTGCAAAACTAGTAGCGAGAAACAACAACAACTAAACCCAGAAACCGACTGAATTGACCAGATGCACTTTAAAACGACCAACACAACTCAAATACACCCAAAACTAGCTTGAATTTGAACCAGGACACCTCTATAGCTTCAGCCAACAGCTATTGAAATAAAAAATGTGGATCAACTAACTAGAAATCGAAATTAGCCTAGAACTTTTCAATGGAACAGTGTTTCTGATTTTTTTTTTTTGCTATATTTTGTTTTTGTTATTTTTTTTCTGTTGGTTTTTTTAGGGTTTTGAGATTTGAAATTCAAATTATGAAGATCAGGCCTACAGAATGATTTTTGGGGGGAGTTTTTGGAGCCCCAAACTTGTGAGTGAAGGCAAAGGGCATGCCATTTTATAGGCACAAATGAGGGCAAGCCTCAAATTTCCTGTTTTCCTTTTTAGTCCCTCTTTTAAATTTTAGTTTTACCCACATAGTCCCTTAATTATTGACTTGCTTCTCAAGTCACAACACTATGACTTTGAAATATCAATTACAACCCCTTCTAGGGGCTTCAAGTGGCTTCTAAATTCAGTTACTATCAGATTCCTCAAGTGAATTACCCTTATTGTCCCTGCATTACACCTGAAATTACTAAGCTGATACTAATCAAACCCCCAACCCCTTTAACTCAGTGAATAACTATAGTTAATCACTCAATGGGACTGAAATTCAACTAAGACTAAACAGATTCTACAAATTAACTAATTAACCCAGGTAATTAAACAGGAGAATGGAACTCAAGACTTATCAATTCAAACTACACTAATTCGACTAAACATGTCAAGTGACTCAAACAAAATTAAACTAAGTCATAAACGTGCATTCCCTAATCAAAACTAACACATGGTCGAACTGACAGTCAATCAAAATGGAGATCACAAAACAGAATTAAACCAGATAAAGGATTAAAACGAAACAAAACATTTGACATGGGAACACTAATCAGGTGAGGAGAACTACACTATACAATTAACATGGGGAGAATTAGACAAAACAATTATCCGATTTCAGAACCAGTAATTGCAAACCTAATCTAAAACCTAACACACTAATTATAAACTAACCTAATCTTAACAGCACAGAAATCAAACACAAAAAGAAAAGAACTTATCTGTATAACTGCTAAAGTCGCATAGCTCTTCAGATTCAAAATTCGACTATCTCCGGTGAGATTTGAATGCTAATGATGACGAATTCCTCGTGAGGGAAGTGAGGAGGTCACGTGGTGTCAATTTGGTGGGGTTTGGAGAACTTAGGGTTTTGGTCGAAAACTTCAAATTAATATTCGAGCATCTTGGGTTAGATTCGAGGGACGGGGTTTGGATGGTTTGAAAAAGGAGGTCTAGGCAATTCTATGGTGTTAATTTGGTTGATTTTGGGTGACTTCGTGTCTTGGCCAGAAAATTTTCGATCCGATATTCGACAGATTCTGGGTGTGTTTGAGAGAAACAGATGGTGGATTTGGATAGAGGAGGACGAGGGAATCCAGGGTGTAGTTTTGGGGGTGTTTGGTGGTTCTCCGCCGCCGTGGGCGATTTCCGGCGGCGGAGTTAGGGCGAAGCCGACGGAAGGTGGGGGTGGTGTTACGG
>MU718063.1:20839-42432 GCA_026770625.1 Nicotiana glauca
GGGGGGGGGGGGGGGGGGGTACGAGGAGGATGACAAATGTTTTAGGGTTTATGTTAGTTTTCTGGACAGTTTTATAAATAATAAAAGAATAGATTTGGGCCGTTGGATTAGGGAGATGAACGGCCAGGATTACTTTGACGCCCAAACGATGTCGTTTGAGGGGAGTGAGGCTGGACCGGGTGTGGGGGGTGATTTGGGCTGATTCAAACGGGCTTGGGTGGATTCCTTTGGGCTGGGACTAATGAATTTGGAAATGGTCCAATTCCGAATTTAACTAAGCAAGCCCTCTTTTCATTGTTTTCTCTTCTTTTTTTTTCTTTTTGTATTTTACATTTTTCCTGTTTTTATTAAAATAAAGACCCAATTTATTTCAAAAATTAAACTCATTAATTCCTTAAATTTATTAAGTCCTATTTGAAAGTAAACTCATGACAAATTCACCAATTAACAATTACAATACAAAAAGGGACTATTTTTTGTTATTTTCTTTATACTTTATTTTAAAAGCAATTTAACTATTAATTAATCCTAAAATATAAAATTAAACCCTAAATGCACATGCCAAATGTATTTTTTTTTATTTTTCATATGAATTAAAATGCACAAAATGGATGCAACCAATTAACAAAATTCACAAAATTGCAGAATAGATGAGAAATTATTTTGTTTGAATTTTTGGGAGTAATTCACTTAGGGCAAAAATCACGTGCTCACAGCTGCCCCTCTTTGCTCGGGAACACGCAGAGTTCTCGGGAAAAGATAAGTAAGCGGATACGAGCAATTTTTGCCCGTCCGAATACTCCGTGTGAAGCATTTTTTAAAACCGTCTGATCGAACCCCGCTTCAAAGGTTGCCTACACTTCTTTGGCTAAAAAGGAATCAGGTCAGTGTAGTTCGGGGAAGTTTGGTAGCTGGGACTACCAGGAGCTGTGGTTCCACTGCTATTGCTGCTGCTACTGCTTGCTGACCTCCCTTATTACACCGTGTCAAAATAAAAGAAGCTAAACTAGCCCTGCTCTATGATTTACAAAATCCTATCTAAATCTTCAAACTTGATCGTGTACTTCCTGTTGCCTCGTTGTCTAGTGTTCTCTTGGTGAAACCCATTGTTATCACTTCGAATTGTAAACTGAGATGTTGTCCCTTTTCTTCAAACTGCTGAACTTGAATGTATTCCTCTGTTGTCTTGGCGGGTTCCTGACTTCTGAACTTGAACTTGAATGTATTTCTCTGTTATCTAGGCGGGCTCCCGACTTCATAAAATAAACAAAACAAAGAAAACTTTCTGCCCCAGTATGGAAACTCTGTTCTCCAGGCAGCTCCTGACTTCACAACTTGAACTGTATTCCTCTGTTCTCCAGGCGGGCTCCTGACTTCAAACTTGAAATATACTCCTCTGTTGTCCAGGCGGGCTCCTGACTTCACACAAAAATACAAGACGAAGAAAACTTTCTGCCTCCGTTTGGAAACTGGGTGTATGTTACCGGATATTAATTAGAATTGAAAACTAAAACTTGAATTGTAATACCTCTGTTCTTCAGGCAGGCTCCTGACTGCTGAAACTTGGATTGTATGCCTCTGTTCTCCAGGCGGACTCCTGAATTTTGGGATTCAAAATGCATGTCTCTGTTCTCCAGGCGGACTCCTGACTTCACAGCTTGAACTGTATTCCTCTGTTCTCCAGGTGGGCTCCTGACTTCAAACTTGAAATATACTCCTCTGTTTTCCAGGCGGGCTCCTGACTTCACACAAACATACAAGACAAAGAAAACTTTCTGCCCCAGTTTGGAAACTGGGTGTATGGGTGAGAGTTAAACTGAATCATATTACCAAATATTACTAAGAATTGAAAGCTAAGTCCTATTATCCAGGGAGGTCCTGACAACTCCTAACAATTACGAACCTGAGGTATTACTTCTCAGTACATCATGTTATCTACACGGACTTTAAACTACATCCTATTATCCAGGCAGGTCCTAACAACTCCTAACAATTACGAACCTGAGGTATTACTTCTCAGTACATCATGTTATCTACACGGACTTTAAACTACATCCTATTATCCAGGCAGGTCCTAACAACTCCTAACAATTACGAACCTGAGGTATTACTTCTCAGTACATCATGTTATCTACACGGACTTTAAACTACATCCTATTATCCAGGCAGGTCCTAACAACTCCTAACAATTACGAACCTGAGGTATTACTTCTCAGTACATCATGTTATCTACACGGACTTTAAACTACATCCTATTATCCAGGCAGGTCCTAACAACTCCTAACAATTACGAACCTGAGGTATTACTTCTCAGTACATCATGTTATCTACACGGACTTTAAACTACATCCTATTATCCAGGCAGGTCCTAACAACTCCTAACAATTACGAACCTGAGGTATTACTTCTCAGTACATCATGTTATCTACACGGACTTTAAACTACATCCTATTATCCAGGCAGGTCCTAACAACTCCTAACAATTACGAACCTGAGGTATTACTTCTCAGTACATCATGTTATCTACACGGACTTTAAACTACATCCTATTATCCAGGCAGGTCCTAACAACTCCTAACAATTACGAACCTGAGGTATTACTTCTCAGTACATCATGTTATCTACACGGACTTTAAACTACATCCTATTATCCAGGCAGGTCCTAACAACTCCTAACAATTACGAACCTAAGGTATTACTTCTCACTACATCATGTTATCTACAAGGACTTTAAACTACATCCTATTATCCAGGAAGTTCTTGACAACTTCTACTTGAATTTTATCCTAAACATGCAAACTTTGCAACCAACTTATATTCCCCTATGCTATTCTTGACTATCATATATCAAGCTACACTTTGCGGTCGAACCTGATTACTGCTTGTTTTTCCCTCATGGAGAGTTTCTCCAGAACAACCGACTTTTCTGCCCCTGTTTCAATCAAATACAATTTCATCAATTTAAAATGGTGGTTAGTTGATGACATTCTTGCTGCAAATCCTTCCACTGCATTGCTTTATTTTGAGCAGCTCTCCTGAACCGCCCTGAATTGTTTGACTTTCTGCCTGACTTTCGATTCCATGACTTTCGACAACCCGAGTATTCTGCAACCATGTTGTTGTTTCTACCTCAGAACCCTTTATTTGAACCTTTACATTTCCCACGACATTTCCCAATCCTTCCACCGATAAAACTTTCGGTGATTCCCTATATTCCACCTTACATCATGTTGACCATACTGTGTTTTACATTTTTTGGAAGCTGGTAGTGAGCTTTGAAATCCTTTCCCACTTGCAAGACTGACATTGAAAACATCTTAGACAGATAAAACCCCCAAAAGAAAATGAAATGCAATGATTTTACGAGTTAAGGATACGAAGAATCCAAAACCGAATGACTCCTAAAAGAGAAGGAAAAGGAACTTATCTGACTGGAACGGCTGTTACCAACAGTCATGACATGCATTTCGGACTAATCGGCCCAATCTGTCCAACTAACCAGCTTTCAGTTGCCATACTTTGTTGCTCCAAAATTTCCATCACTTGATTACCTTATCCAAACTTTGACCTTGTTCATCCTGCGGTACCTTGAAACGGTTTTCTACCAACCGATCTTGCACAATTATTCACTTCCTAAATCACTTTCGCCTCAAAGTGCCCGTGAGGGTTTTCACCAATAAGACTCTCTCATTTCTCTCAACTCACGTCACCTTACGGTGCCTGTGGAGGTTTTCACCAATAAGACTCTCTCATTTTTATTTCTCTCAGCTCCCGTCGCCTTACGATGCCCGTGAGGGTTTTCACCAATAAGACTCTCTCATTTTGATCTTTCTTGCTTGAACGAGAGTGTCGCCCCAGACATGAATCACCTTTACCTGCTTGACTTGGCATTTCTCAAAGACTGATCAGAAGGTCTTTCTTTGGACCGTAATGTAGAATTTTGGACGGGTTATAAAGAAGGGTATAAAAGGCTCAAAACAATTCAAATGGGTTCAAATCACAACTTTCGTAATCCATCTTCTCACAGCAATCACAACTTCTACCCCAGTTTCTTGCTTGGGGACTTTTGATTTTTATTTTGGTATGATTGAACCTCAGAGAGGCTGCCTACGTATCCTTTCGGAATCAAGTCAAACGTAGTTTAGGCCATAAAATTACTTTGTTATTGTGATCTTACCTTTCTTCCACTTTTCTTCTTTTCTTTTCATTTCTTTCCCTTTCTGTTTCTCTTTTTTTTCATTTTTCTTTTCTCTTTTTTTTCTTTTTCTTTTCTTTTTCTCTTTTTCTCCTCTTTTCTTTTCTTCTTCTTTTACTTTTGTTTTCTTTTGGACTGTTTTTTCTTTTTTTCTTCGCTGATTTTCCTTACTCGGGCTCCCGAGTTGTTATTGATTCCGAAAGAGGGGTACGAAAAAAAATAAATGAGGCTCAAAAGGGGTAACAAGGGATAAAGTATTTGGATAGCAGAACAAAATGCCTTCGTCATTTCAATCTCAAAAATATGCCAAATACCATAAAGTACAATTAAACAAAGAAAATCATACATAGTATCGCTTGACTGCATCAGAGTTGATAGCCATTTCTACACATTTCCCTTCCATATCTGTCAGATATAATGCGCCATTGGACAACACTCTGGTTACAACAAATGGCCCCTGCCAGTTCGGGGCAAACTTTCCTTTTGCTTCAGCCCAATGAGGTAAAAGGCGTCTCAACACCAATTTCCCTACTTCAAATTTCCGCGGACGCACCTTCTTGTTATATGCTCTTGCCATTCTCTGTTGGTACAACTGTCCGTCACATACTGCTGTCAATCGCTTTTCATCAATCAAACTCAATTGTTCCAAGTGGGCTTTTACCCATTCAACATCGTCAATTTCTGCCTCAGCGATAATCCGAAGGCATGGTATTTCAACCTCTGCAGGTATCACTGCCTCAGTACCGTATACCAATTAATAAGGAGTCGCCCCTACTGAAGTGCAGACAGTAGTGCGATAGCCTAACAGTGCGAAGGGTAACTTCTCATGCCATTGCCTGGATCCTTCCACCATTTTCCGAAGTATTTTCTTGATGTTCTTGTTAGCTGATTTGACCACTCCATTTGCCTTAGGACGATATAGGGTGGAATTACGGTGCGTGATCTTAAATCGCCGACATGCCTCCGCCATCAGATGACTGTTGAGGTTAGAACCATTGTCCGTGATGATTACCTTCGGGATTCCGAAGCGACATATGATATTCGAATGCACAAAATTGACCACTACCTTCTTGGTCACAGATTTGAAAGTTTTTGCCTCAACCCACTTAGTGAAATAACCAATGGCTACCAGAATAAACCTGTGCCCGTTTGACGTTGCTGGCTCGATCGGCCCAATGACATCCATTCCCCAAGCAACGAAAGGCCATGGTACTGACATTGTATGCAATTCAGATGGTGGAGAATGAATCAAATCCCCATGTACCTGACATTGATGACACTTGCACACGAAACCAATGCAATCCCGTCCCATGGTAAGCCAATAATAACCGGCTCGGCGAATCTTCTTTGCTAATACATATCCACTCATATGAGGTCCGCAAACTCCCGCATGTACCTCGGTCATGATAACTGTAGCCTGTTTAGCATCTATGCATCTCAATAAACCAAGATTTGGAGTTCTCTTGTACAACACTCCTCCACTGAAGAAAAATCTAGCTGCCAAGCGTCAAATCGCTCTCTTTTGATCCCCTGTGGCCTGTGCTGGATATACTCCTGTCCTGAGGTATTCTTTGATATTATGGAACCATGGTTCGCTGTCAAGTTCTTCTTCCACCACGTTACAATAGGCATGCTGATCTCGGACCTAAATCTGCAACGGGTCCACATAAGCCTTATCTGGATGATGCAACATTGATGCCAAAGTGGCCAAAGCGTCAGCGACTTCATTATGAATCCTTGGAATATGCCTAAAATCTATTGATTGAAACTGTTGACAGAGTTCATGCAAACACTGTCGGTACGGTATGAGCTTCAAGTCTCGTGTCTCCCATTCCCCCTGAATCTGGTGCACCGGAAGATCCGAGTCACCCATGACCAAGATTTCCTGGACATCCATGTCTATAGCCAACCTCAAACCCAAGATACATGCCTCGTATTCAGCTATGTTATTGGTGCAATAGAAACGAAGTTGAGCTGTAACAGGGTAGTGTTGCCCTGTCTCAGAAATAAGCACTGCTCCTATCCCGACGCCTTTGGTATTGGCAGCCCTATCAAAGAACAGTTTCCATCCTGGCTTCTCGATCTGTTCTAATTCATCAACATGCATTACCTCTTCATCGGGGAAGTATGTCTTCAAAGGTTCATATTCATTATCAACTGGATTCTCGGCTAGATGATCAGCCACCGCTTGTGCTTTCATTGTAGTCTGGGTCACATAGACAATATCAAACTCCGTAAGCAAGATTTGCCACTTCGCAAGCCTCCCTGTGGGCATGGGCTTCCGAAAATGTACTTCAATGGGTCCAACCGAGAGATGAGATAGGTGGTGTATGATGACAAGTAATGTTTCAATTTCTGCGCTACTCAGGTTAAAGCACAACACGTCCTCTCAAGTTGAGTGTACTTCACCTCATAAGATGTGAACTTCTTGCTGAGGTAATAAATCGCTTGTTCTTTCTTTCCTGTGATGTCATGCTGCCCCAGTACACAGCCAAAAGAGTTATCCAAAACTGTCAGATAAAGGATCAAGGGTCTTCCCGGCTCCGGCGGGACCAACACCGGTGGACTGGCCAAATATTCCTTAATCCTATCAAATGATGCCTGACATTCATCCGTCCATCTGACCGTAGCATCCTTCTTTAACAGCTTAAAGATGGGCTCACAAGTCGTTGTGAGCTGGGCAATGAACCTGTTGATATAATTTAACCTGCCAAGCAAACTTATCACCTCTTTTTTTCTCTTAGGCAGCGGCAACTCTTGAATGGCTTTGATCTTGGATGGGTCCAGCTCGATACCGCATCGACTTACCACAAACCCCAATAACTTCCCAGACGGGACTCCAAATGCACACTTCGCTGGATTAAGTTTAAGGTTGTACCTGCCGAGCCTCTGAAAAAACTTCCTCAATTCCTTGACATGGTCACATTGCTTCCTCGAATTTACGATCACGTCGTCTACATAGACCTCAATTTCCCGATGTATCATGTCATGGAACATGGTGGTCATCGCCCTCATGTATGTTGCCCCTGCGTTCTTCAACCCAAATAGCATGACCCTATAGCAATACGTTCCCCAAGGTGTGATGAATGCCGTCTTTTCCGCATCCCCTTCATCCATCAAAATCTGGTGATAGCCTGCATAACAGTCCACGAAGGAACCAATCGCATGTTTGGCATAATTGTCAATCAATATGTGGATGTTTGGCAGTGGGAAGTTGTCTTTTGGACTCGCCTTATTGAGATCACGGTAACCAACACACACTCTGGTCTTTCCATCCTTCTTTGGCACAGGCACAACATTGGCTAGCCAAGTGGGATACCGCGTGACCCGGATGACCTTCACATCAAACTGATTGGTGACCTCTTCTTTGATTTTCACACTGATGTCTGTTTTAAATTTCCTTAGCTTCTACTTAACAGGAATGCATGCTGGGTCGGTGGGCAATTTGTGGACCACCAAATTGGTGCTTAAACCAAGCACGTCGTCATATGACCACGCAAAAACATCTTTGTATTCAATCAACAATTTAATTATCTCTTCTCTGAGCTGAGGTTCCAAATGGACACTTATTTTCGTTTCCCGTAATTCTCCTGATCCTCTAAATTGATTGCCTCTGTGTCATTCAGATTAGGTTTGGGTTTTTCTTCAAATTGGCTTAATTCTTTACTAATTTCTTCATAGGACTCGTCATCTTCATATTCCACCTCATCACCACACTCAATTTCTTGTATTATTATTTCCGAGTTAGATTGGCTATTAAAACTGGGCTGAAGATTCCTCATGCATGTCATGTCATTGATATCAGCATAAAAAGAACTGTACAAAAAAGAAAAGAAAATGGAAACAAAATTAGGAATAAAGAAAGAAAGACGATTGCATTTCATTGAATATAAAGGTAATATGGCTTAACACATCAACCTGGACGGAACATAATATCTGAATTACAAACCCTGGAATAATCCAGACAACAAAATAAAATCAAAACCCACTACCAAGACTCCCTCCGAGTAGGAAGAGGAGTAGCTTCCCAGTTGTTGACTTTTGCACGTGGCCCGATGAATTGCACATCTGCCTTGCTCGACCCTACCCCAGCCTCAACCATGTTAATCTCAGCGAACACCCTTTCAAACCCTTTATCCAAGTCTCCATCGGCACCAATAAATGACCCGGTAACCTTTGACAGCAAATGCTTTTTAATACCCGGCCTGACAATGGATATGGACAGACACGGGATTGGCTTAGGAAGGACCCACGCCCTCTTCTTCATCTTGCGAGCCCGCCTTACATCTACAGCAGTGGGCTTGAACCCCAATCCAAAAGTATCCAGATTCTTGGGAAGAGAGGCTGGCTGTACAATGCCCTGAAGATCAGCACCCAGACCGTTGCCCGGTATGAAACCATTCTTTAACATTTCCGAGGCCACCATGACAGTTGCAGCTGTTATTCTAGGAACTGGAATGCTTTTCCCTTCTGGGATCTTTTCCACTGCAACTGTATCAAAGACTTGGTAAACCCACGGCCCCTTGTCATCATCAGCTTCTATGAAAGGCACAATGGCATCACTTAGAGCGCACATATTGTCCTCACCATGCACTACAATCTCCTGCCTGTCCCATTCGAACTTGACCATCTGATGTAATGTGGACGGCACTGCCTTGGCAGCGTGAATCCATAGTCGCCCTAACAAGTGGTTATAAGAAACTGCCATGTGTAATACCTGGAATTCTATAGTGAATTCTACTGGCCCAATTGTCAACTCCAGCACTATGTCACCCACTGTGTCTTTACCCCCACCATCAAACCCCCGAACACAAATATTGTTCTTATGAACTCTGTCGTTATCAACCTTAAGCTTGTCCAGCGTAGACAAAGGATAGATGTATGCACTGGACCCATTGTCAACCAACACTCGAGTGACTACGGAATCCTCACACTTCACTGTCAGATAAAGAGCTCTGTTACGTTCTGTGCCTTCCATGGGCAACTCATCATCAGAGAAGGTCACTCTATTCACCTCAAAGATCTTGTTCGCTATTTTCTCTAAATGATTCACCGAAATCTTATCGGGATCATGAGCCTCATTCAGTATCTTCATCAGTGCCCTGCGACGCTTGTCTGAGTGGATAAGCAATGAAAGCAATGAGATCTGGGATGGGGTGTTCCTTAACTGTTCAACAATAGAATAGTCTTGCGATTTCATCTTCTTCAAGAATTCCTCTGCCTCCTCTTCCGTCACAGCTTTCTTAACCAACACGGGGTTATCTTTGGGGACCCTGGCTTTTCTTAACTCTTCGGGGGCAAAGCACCGCCCCGATCGAGTCAAACCTTGCGCCTCACAGACTTCTTCTTTGATTTCTTTTCCCTTATATGTCACCGCCACCTGTTTGTAATTCCAAGGAACAGTTTTGTTATTGACCACTGGCAACTGAGTTACTGGCTTTATGATAACCGGTTATATGTGAGCTCCCTTTATAACCAACACAGGTTTGTTTACTACCCCTTGCACCACCATTTTGACCGACTTTGGTTTTAAGGCAACATTGCTTGATGACCTTTTCTCGGCTACCACAACTGGCTTACCGTCCGTCCCTTTCAACTGAACTACTGCCTTCTCACTGGTTGGTTTTTCTTTCGAACTGGTTTCACTAGCACAGATCATCATCACTGTTTGCGAGGACTTCTTGAACTCCCCTCCCTTGTGTACCAATTCAATCATGTAGGCCTTGTGATGAGCTGGCAATGGATTCTGGTTAATGTTTGGCACCTACGGGGCCTGAACTTCAATTCGATGAGTGTCAATGAGCTCTTGCACAACGGTCTTTAGCTTGCAACACTTTTCTATATCATGTCCAGGGGCCCCCGAACAGTATTCACAGCTTACTGAATGGTCCAGATTTCGAGGAAGAGGATTTGGCATTTTGGGTTCAATTGGGTTCAACAGGCCTAGCTACCTCAATTTGTGAAAAAGGTTGGTATATGATTCTCCCAGTGGGGTAAATGTCTTTTGTTTCTGTGCTCTTTCATTCTTGAAAGCTGGGTTTGGCCGAAAACCTATTCCCGGGGGGGTTTTATAGGCTCTTGGGGGTGGATATGTGTTTTGTGGGGCTGGATATGAGTTTTGGGGAGCCGGTGCACGCCATTGCGCGTGAGCCGGAGGCTGGGTATAGGTTTGAGCATGGTGGACGAAAAAATATGGATCTGGTGGTGGGTAATAGTGTTGGGGATGGATGTATGGAGTGTAGGGACAATTTGGGTGGTGGGGTCGGGGTTGGTTATAGTAGGGTGAAGGACCTCTAGTTCTGGACCATGCTCCGGACTTAACAGTTGCAACCTCTTCTTTCTTCTTTTTCCCGAGCACACCTCCAGTGCCGCTTTGGATGGCCTGGGTGGTGGCTTTTATCGCTGAATAACTCATGATTTTATTGGTCTTGAGTCCTTCCTCAACCATACTTCCCATCTTCACAACTTCATTAAAAGATTTTCCAATTGCTGTTACCAAGCACCCAAAATAAGTCGGCTCCAAAGCCTGCAAAAAGTAGTCGACCATCTCGCTTTCTTTCATCGAAGGGTCAACCCTCGCAGCCTGTTCTCTCTATCGGAACCCATACTGCCTGAAACTTTTCCCTATCTTCTTCTCAAGTTTTATCAGTGACAGGCGGTCTGGAACAATTTCTAGATTTTACTAAAAATGGCAGTGAACGCTTGTGCCAAGTCATCCCAAGTATACCACATACCACGGTCCTGTCGTGTATACCATTCCAAAGCAGAACCACTCAGACTCTGGCTGAAGTACACCATCAGTAACTCATCGTTCCCACTGACCCCTCTTATTTTGCTGCAGAATCCCCTCAGGTAGGCCACCAGATCACCATGCCCGTCATACAGATCGAATTTTGGCATTTTGAACCCTACGGGTAACTGAACATCTGGGAATAGACATAAATCTTTATAGGCCACACTGACTTGGCCACCCAACCCTTTTATATTCCTGAAGGACTGCTCCAGGATTTTTACTTTTCGAATCATCTCTTCCTGCTCCGGGTTTTTAAGCGGCTTTTCAGTTTCCACTGGGAGCTCAAAGTAAGGAGTGTAAGAATATGGCTCAGGAATTTTAAAGGTAGGCTCAGGAGGATAGTACTGGCTGTCGTGAGCCTGAAATAATGGCTTGCTGGAAGATCTTTGCAGTGTGGCAGGTGGAGGCGCCACAAAGACATGGGTGATTGGTGGAGTAGGGTTTTGTTTGGGCGGTGGAGCTTGGGGGGGATATGAGGTGGTGCCATAACTTTGTTGGTAGAACGGGAAAGCTGGAGACGAATTCATAGTAGGGGGCTCCTGAGACTGAGCCAAAGGTGGGATGTAGGCTGGATTGGTGGGATAAACCGGCACCAGCTGACCCTTAGACCAGCTTGATGCATTTCAACCATTTTCTGCCTCAACTTCTACATTTCTCCCCTCATCGCATTAACATCCATCACCTCTACCTCTTTTGCCGGGTCCACAATACTGGTATCGGATTCCTGGCCTGTCATTTTCAGCTTGTTTTTTGATCGGGTGTTGTAGGAATGTATTGCCAAAATGCTAAACAACTAACCACCTGCCTGGACTCAACATCAACAACAGCTTGGTCAATGGTTAAGGCATTAGCAGATTTGATAATCACACGTTGGGGAATGAATGCACCTAAGCAGTTAACGAATTCTATTATGCATTTGCTCGACTGCTTGCGTCATCCCGGCTTTTATTTCCAACGACAACTTTCTTTCTTTTTGTTTTTCTTTTCTTTCTTTTCTTCTTTTCTTTTCTTGATTTTCCTTTCTTTTCTCTTTCTCCTTTTCAATTCTTGCCTTTATTTTCTGTTTGTTTCGGTTCTCTCGCTCCCTCGATTTCTTTTCTCTCTTTTCTTTCTTGTTTTTTCGCTCTTTTCTTTTTCCTTTTTATCCTCTCTTGTTTTTCTTCTTATTTTCTTTTCCTTTTTCATTTGGTTGCGGTAGAATCCTATGAAGATTGCCTACGTATTATGACCCCGCATGAATCAGACCGGGCGTAGTTCGTGCAAATAAATGCAAAATAGAAGCAAAGTGTTTTGGAATTTTCAATTTTACTGATAGCAAATATTTCGATTACAAAGTCTCAAAATCGACGCATTAAGACAACTAACAGACTTTAAATGACAAGAAGAACTACAAACTCCACCATCAACTATTCTATTTCAAAATGAAAATACAGACTGACCCAAAATAGAAAATACAGACTCGAACAACTGACAGACTTTAGTAAAAGGAAGTACAGACTCAAATGACAATCACGAATACATTAAAGCTCCTGGTGCCCGCGGGACATCGTTCAGTCTCGCCGCGGGCCTATATGCAAGTTCCCCTTGAAGTCTGTCCAGGTCACTCATTATCTGTTTCACAAATATCATCACTGATGCAAAGAAGGTAGTCTGAGTCATGTTCTCTCACATTTGGCATTTCCTGGTAATGTAGTGAGCAATAGTTAGGATTCTCTCTCTGATTATGCCTTTTTCCTGAAGCAACCGCCCTATCTGTTGGGCCCTGGCCTCCGAAGTCTGCTGATTTTGTTCCTGGAGTCGTTGCAGATCCATTTCTAATTGTGACAATGCCGTGTAACAATGCTCTCTTTCAATCTTGAATTCTTTTACCTGTTTGGTCATTTTATTCTCTGTGGTGATGACCTTTGCTCTTAATCCCGTGACCTCATTATCATATTCTTCTTTCAACTGTTTAACCGTGCGAGCTCATCCTTTTGCGTTTTTGGCCAATTTTTTTTTTTTTTTTTCTCTTTCTGCTTTGTTGAGGTCAAAACCGTAGTCATTCACTTTTTGCCTTAGGTTTTCTATAAGCTTGGCATCTTTGACACTCCTGACGGGGTTTTCGGCTTCTATTTTTATATTTTGGATCTGGGCTCGTAAGGCTTCATTCTCTTTGGCCAATTTCTTTTTCTCCCCCTCGTCGGCTGCGGCTTGCATACTGCTTTCAAACTTAAGGTCTTGGACCCGCTTTTCCAATTATCCTATTTTGGCCCTGTATTCATTTTCTTTAGCTAACAGGCCCACTGTTCTTGCGATGATTCGGCAAACTCCTGGAGATGAGGTCTTTTAGCTGGCCTCTCATACTCATGTTCTCTCCTATACCAAGCAAGGTATCCTGGCGACACTTCGCCTTTGGCCCGATCCCGCACGCAAGTATTTGCTTTTAAGTATTGACATTCGTTCCAAATCTGGCGGACTCTTGCTTCTGGAAACTGTCCGTCAGGGCTAATTTCAATTACCTGAGCACTAAGATCGCCGTCTTTTAGCACTATTTGGCACCTCTCGAGCTACCTTAAAACCCGATACGGAGCGTAAGGCTGGATGCTCTTAAGTCCCATCAAGAGAGAATGCGACCCAGCCGCTGACATATACATGATTTCATCAACAGACAATAATCCAAACGTCCACTCTATTTGACTAGCAGTGAGGGACCAAAAGTATGTTGTCCAGCCCGTGAATCCTTCAGGAAAATCGACCCCTTTAATCTCGTATAAAACTCCTCTATACAGGTTTTCTCTATAGACCCATAACTCAGGAACTGAGGACGATGGCACAAGTGTTCGATCATCCACATTTACAATAGTAAATTGCACCCCTCAAAGAAGTCTCCTCTGGCTTTGCAGGCTGTAAGAGCACGGAAGATTTCAGCTACTATCATAGGTGCGATAGTACTTTTGGCTTGAGTCATTAAAGTGGTGACGACCCCACCGATTTTTATGTCAATGTTACCATCCTTCCTTGGGAATACCAAAAGCCCTAAAAAGACCACTATAAAAGCAAGACGTCTATGTTCCTTCCATTTTTTACGGTTTCCTTTGCTGCATATCTTGCTTTCCGGGTTATTGAGTCCGCCTATGTGGCCATATCTGTTGTATAAAAAGTGTGGAGTGCAAAAACCCTTTGCCAGGTCCGGATTGTGGACCATCCTGATTATCTTCAGTGAGTCTAAGAACCTGTGTACGGCTACAGTTCTTGGGGCAACCAGGTATTTTTGTCTTAAAGGCACTTCATCATTTCCAATGTACCCGGCTATCTCCTCCAAGGTCGGGGTGAGTTCAAAGTCTGAGAAATGGAAGACGTTGTGTGCCGGGTCCCAACACGTGACCAATGCTCTGATGATGTCTCCCCGAGGCACAATCTCTAACAAACCAGTAAGCCCTTTCAAATATTTGTTTACCTCGCTCTGTCCTTCTTTGCCTAGATTGTTCCACCACAGACGCAACTCCAGAGGGATTTTATTCATGATTGAGAAAGGTTTATTTTGAATCGTGCTCTTCCTGCACATTTATTAAGGCGATTTAATCACTTATTTTGACCTAAAAATGACACTATTTTGTTCAGATTTCTGATTTGAAACAAGAAGTCGGTTTTGCGGATACGGCCTCTCCAGCACTTCCGAAAGGGAGATTTGAAGGTTGTGCCCGCAAACCATTGAAAATGATTCAGGGCGGCTGTTCTTGCAAAAACAGCCTTCCGACGCCCTTTTGGGGACATTCGGCTTATTTTTAAACAAGAATGGCGTCACCCGACTTATTGGATAAAAATTAAAGTTTTGGTATTTTTGGCTATTTTTGCAAAAGGGGTGGTTGGACCCGATGGAGGTTGCCTACGTATCTCACATCCGGTGAGAATCAAACCAGCGTAGTTCGGGCTAATAAAACTAACTATTTCGAAAACAAGACTTTTTTTTGTTGACAAATACACTATTTCGGAAAACAATACTCTTTTTGTATTTTCTTTTTCAACAAACTATTTGAAAATAAAACTCCTTAGTGTTTTTTTTCTTTTTCTTGACCAATAAAACAAACCATTTTTTGAAAACAAATTTTCTTTTCCCTTTTCTTCTTTTTCTCAAAAATTCTGTAGAGTTTCGACACTATTTTGACATTGGTTGTTTTTCTAAAACAGATAATTAACTCTCTACACTGCTATTTCTTTCCCTTTTTTTCAATTTTTCCCAAATACTCCAAAGCCGGTCAGCATGCAAGTCCGAGACAAATAAATGCACATGCAATACGTAAGATGCATCAGGATGGTCTTTTTCATTTCAGGTTACCTGTCCTAGACGGACCCAACCCCTGTGTTGAGTCCCCTACGGCAAATGCACGTGATGCAAATAAGCGTTCCTGCTAGGGATCCGCCATGAAGTCAAGTTATTCTAGGTTCAAAACCTGGGTATATGTCCTAGACTGTGTACCCGAGCGGACAACTCTAGTCGAGGAGGGGGCTATGTACTGGGGACCCGCAAGATCGTCCGGCTTAGTAACTTGTCCGAGCCTCTTTCTTATTCCAGGGTATGACACTAACAGAATAGGGAGTCTCAACCAGTAAGCACATCCTCGGAGGTGAGAAGAGAAGGGTTTCGGCACAGTTTATATACAGTTCAGATAATATCAAAGCGGTAAAGCATTTAGCACATTTAGCAGGGAAGATGTAGGAAAATCAGATAAAGCCAAACATAACAATTATTCTAAGCTCGAATTCTTAAACCCTGAATCGAAGTTCTGGGTTTATATCCCCAGCAGAGTCGCCAGAGCTGTCACACCTCCTTTTTCACTACACCCGTAAGGGCATAAAGGAGTTTTTCCAATTAAAGGACAATCGGAACGGGATTTGTTATTAAGATTCAGAGTCGCCACTTGGAAGATTAATAGTGTCCCAAGTCACCAGTTTAATCCTGATCCGAAGAAAATATGACTCTGTTAACAGTCCGCGAACCAGAAATCCGAGTAAGGAATTCTGTTAACCCGGGAGAAGGTGTTAGGCATTCCCGTGTTCCGTGGTTCTAGCACGGTCGCTCAACTGTTATATTTGGAATATTTATCTAATTTCAAAACATGTTTTAGCTTATGTGCTTTTTAACAGTAAATCGCTTTTATTATTATTTTAACGATAATTGCAACGTCGTGAAAATGCGTCTCGAACCACGTCACATAAATGCACTCGTGGTTGTTGACACATTTCGACTTCGTTGAGATTTGGATTTGAGTCACATAAATGCGCACTCGAGCTTAGGAAGGTAATGTTATTAAAATATGCGCCTAAAGAGATTAACGCGTTATTATCTTTGGGGAGGGCCGTAAAATTCGCTAAACGGCCCATTCCGAAATCTAAGTATTTTAACACAAACACTTATCGAAGGCCCTGCAATTTATGTGTTTTGGGGTCCATTAAATCATATGAATTTTGACCCTAAACCAGTTCGGGCCTAGAACGTAACCCATATAAAGAAATCGTTACCCGTGTCTGCACAAAGTTTAATCAAACGCAGGCCTGGACGAACACACCAGTTAAAATTGGACATGGGCCTCTCGTCGTGGCATTGAAGCCCAAACTGCATGAACGTAGGCTATCAAGCCCTAAGCGTTAAGCCAAACCAAAACCTCAATTCAACTACACCAAATACTCACTAAAATTGCTTCAAGTTTTGCAAGGTGTGTTCAATAGTTTGTAATTAAAGAAAAGCAATATTTACTTACTCAAATTTATGAAACCTTGATCCCTCGAATTCCAGTTTTAAACTCGGATTATTTTACCTATTTAACTACTGGTGAATTCCTGAATATTACTAAAGGTGTAAAGCAGGCTGGAAATGTGGATTGAATTTAACAACAAAAGTTTCATGAACATAATCCTCAAGCGAATGAACTAAGCACTTGATTACTTTAATAACGCTAAAGTGAACAGGTTAACGACCCAAATTCGGAACAAACCAACTTTTTAAGGCTAATTCAAACTAACATTATTCGACTAGTATTCAAGTAATTCATGATTTCGGAACTAGACTACTGAAATTAGCATACTGAAACACAAAACTATTTGAACCTGTTTTTATAATCCCTGGAAAACAAATTAAACTACACTACACTACACTACACTAGTAACCCGAACTAACTCAGATTGATACTTCCTAACTCTAGAATTCATATGCTCAAGGGAAGACATAGAATCAGTCCATCAGGCCACAAGTTAAAAAAAAAACATTCTGACACAGTCCAGTCATACGGTCCATAGTTTTATTACAACATACAGCTAACCAAATCACAAAAAAATTGTTTAAAACATAATGAGATTATCAAAATAACAGATCTACAACAGAAACTTCAGTTTCATTTCATTGTTTGACAGGAGAAGCTACATTGAGACAATCCAAAATGTGTACCTGGAATTCGACAAAAAAATGAAGAAAGTAGAGATCAGCAGCAATGCGAGAGACACAGATTCAAGCAGCAAATGACTAACACACCTACTTCAGCTTTAATTTTGCAAAACCAGTAGCGAGAAATAACAACAACTAAACCTAGAAACCGACTGAATTGACCAGATTCACTTTAAAACGACCAACACAACTCAAATACACCCAAAACTAGCTTGAATTTGAACCAGGACACCTCTATAGCTTCAGCCAACAGCTATTGAAATAGAAAATGTGGATCAACTAACTAGAAATTAAAATTAGCCTAGAACTTTTCAATGGAACAGTGTTTCGGATTTTTTTTGCTATATTTTGTTTTTGTTATTTTTTTTTTTTGGTTTTTTGAGGGTTTTGATATTTGAAATTCAAATTATGAAGATCAGACCTGCAGAATGATTTTTGGGGGGAGTTTTTGGAGCCCCAAACTTGTGAGTGAAGGCAAAGGGCATGCCATTTTATAGGCACAAATGAGGGCAGGCCTCAAATTTCCTATTTTTCTTTTTAGTCCCTCTTTTAAATTTCAGTTTTACCCACATAGTTCCTTAATTATTGACTTGCTTCTCAAGTCACAACACTATGACTTTGTAATATCAATTACAACCCCTTCTAGGTGCTTCTAGTGGCTTCTAAATTCAGTTACTATCAGATTCCTTAAGTGAATTACCCTTATTGTCCCTGAATTACACCTGAAATTACTAAGTTGATACTACTCAAACCCCCAAACCCCTTTAACTCAGTGAATAACTATACTTAATCACTCAATGGGACTGAAATTTAACTAAGACTAAATAGATTCTACAAATTAACTAATTAACCCAGGTAATTAAACAGGAGAATGGAACTCAAGACTTATCAATTCAAACTATACTAATTCGACTGAACATGTCAATTGACTCAAACAAAATTAAACTAATTCATAAACGTGTATTCCCTAATCAAAACTAACACATGGTCGAACTGACAGTCAATCAAAATGGAGATCACAAAACAGAATTAAACCAGATAAAGGATTAAAACGAAACAAAACATTTGACATGGGAACACTAATCAGGTGAGGAGAACTACACTATACAATTAAAATTGGGAGAATTAGACAAAACAATTATCCGATTTCAGAACCAGTAACTACAAACCTAATCTAAAACCTAACACACTAATTATAAACTAACCTAATCTTAACAGCATAGAAATCAAACACAAAAAGAAAAGAACTCATCTGTATAACTGCTAAAGTGGCATAGCTCTTCAGATTCAAAATTCGACTATCTCCGGTGAGATTTGAATGCTAATGATGACGAATTCCTCGTGAGGGAAGTGAGGAGATCACGTGGTGTCAATTTGGTGGGGTTTGGAGAACTTAGGGTTTTGGTCGGAAAGTTCAAATTAATATTCGAGCATCTTGGGTTAGATTCAAGGGACGGGGTTTGGGGGGTTTGAAAGAGGAGGTCTAGGCGATTCTATGGTGTTAATTTGGTTGATTTTGGGTGACTTTGTGTCTTGGCTGGAAAATTTTCGATCCGATATTCGACGGATTCTGGGTGTGTTTGAGAGAAAGGGATGGTGGATTTGGATAGAGGAGGACGAAGGGAATCCATGGTGTAATTTTGGGGGTGTTTGGTGGTTCTCCGCTGCCGTGGGCGATTTCCGGCGGCGGAGTTAGGGCGGAGACGGCGGAAGGTAGGGGGTGGTGTTACGGGGGGGGGAGGAGGGGGTACGAGGAGGATGACAAATGTTTTAGGGTTTATGTTAGTTTTTTGGATAGTTTTATCAATAATAAAAGAATGGATTTGGGTCGTTGGATTAGGGAGATAAACGGCCAGGATTACTTTGACGCCCAAACGACGTCGTTTGAGGGGAGTGGGGCTGGACCGGGTGTGGGGGGTGATTTGGGCTGATTCAAACGGGCTTGGGTGGATTCCTTTGGGCTGGGGCTAATGAATTTGGAAATGGTCCAATTCCGAATTTAATTAAGCAAGCCCTCTTTTCATTGTTTTCTCTTCTTCTTTTTTTCTTTTTGTATTTTACATTTTTTCTGTTTTTATTAAAATAAAGACCCAATTTATTTCAAAAATTAAACTCAATAATTTCAAAAATTGATTAAGTCCTATTTGAAAGTAAACTCATGACAAATTCACTAATTAACAATTACAATGCAAAAAGGGACTATTTTTTGTTATTTTCTTTATACTTTGTTTTAAACGCAATTTAACTATTAATTAATCCTAAAATGTAAAATTAAACCCTAAATGAACATGCCAAATGTATTTTTTTTATATTTTTTATATGAATTAAAATGCACAAAATGGATGCAACCAATTAACAAAATTGCAGAATAGGGAAGAAATCATTTTGTTTGAATTTTTGGGAGTAATTCACTTAGGACAAAAATCACGTGCTCACAGAATTTATACAAGAGGTATCCCTTTCGGGGAAAGGAAATAAGGACTTATCTGGAGTACATGCGGACTTCAATGAACATGACATGTCGTTTGAACCAGATGTTTGATCTGTGTAAACCGTCCGACTCTCAGAAATTTATCACAACTTTGCCTTGAAGCCGAGAAACCTTGCCAGGACTCTGTTGATGCTGATGGTTGTGAGGATACTCTTTTCAAATAGTGGTGCCCTTTGAGGGTTTTCACCGGCAAACCCCTCTCATTTCTCTTCTCATTTTCACCTTATAGTGCTCTTTGCGAGTTTTCATTAACAAGACTCTCTCATTTTTAATTTCTTTGCTTACAATCGCCTTATGGTGCCCGTAAAGGTTTTCACCGATAAGACTCTTATTTATTTTTCTCATTTGGTGGCAATAGATCTAAGTAACCTCATCCTCCAATTCTTGAAAATTCTCGCCTATTGATTAGAAAGACTTGAATAGGATTTGGGGTAAAAATAATTTGAATTGAATTACAACTTTGGAACCTTTCAGGCAAAACTATCGCCGAACCATTATAACATCTGCCCCAGCTTCAACTTTGGGGAATGTAGATTTTTATTTTGGTGTGACTCAACCCCAGAGAGAGCTGCCTATGTATCCTTTCGGAATCAAGACGAACGTAGTTCAAGGAACTTTATTTTTATTTTATTTTCTTCTGCCTTTTCTTCAGTTTTATTTTGTTTTCTCTTTCTTTTTCATTTTGTTTTCTCTTCCTTTTTAATTTTTCTTTTTCTTCTATTTTCTTTTCTTTTTTTATTTTTCATTCACTATTTTTCAATAATAACTTCAAAGTTCCAAAGAGGGCAATCAAAGAATGGGAGCCGGCTCAAAGGGTTTGCAAAGGGTTGAATATTTTGATAGTGAGAAAGAAAGCCTTCTCCATCCCAACCGGAGAACATTAATGCTATATAGAGGATCTAACATAGTAACTTTTGGCTGCATTTGCATTGACAGTTGTTTCAGGGACATTTCCTTCGATGTGTCCCAAGTACAACGCTCTTTTTTGGAAGCTCTCTTGTTGCAATGTATGGACCTTTCCAATATGGCGCCAGTTTCCTTTAGTTGTTCCGATTCTTTGTTTTTCATTAAACCTATCTTCATTGCATTCTGATTCTTGATTCATTATTTTGAAGCTTGACAGTTTTTTAGGATCTAGGCATAAAGTCCGCAAGCATGTCATATTATTGAATCTGCATTTAACAAAAGTGAAAAGAAAATAAGAAAGGTGACAGGATGAAGAAAAGAAACATTCCTAGACAATGAAATATTAATTTCATTTTATTTTTTCAATTTTAAAGATAGAAGGGTTCACATCGGAAAGTAAGACAACAAAGTAAAACATCCCAGATCACACCCTTAGATAATCTGGATGTAGAAACGATAGCAGGAATGGCTACCAAGACTCCCGTCTGATGGGAAACTTTTAGACTTGGCGACCGTTTTCTTTTTGACTTTTCCTCTGTCTCGGCAATGGCTGCAATGACCTTCAGTTCTGGATCAAATTCCTCATCTTCACAAAATATTCGGACTATTGGTGATCACGCCCAACTATGCCTTATAAAAAGGACAATGCGATCGCTACAAATATAATCCAAGTATTACGCTCGGGGTCGAATCCTCAGAGAGTTAACCTATCAACTACTATCTTCAGACTCACTAATTCTTCAGAATCAGCTTCCCAAATATTCAAAACTCAGTTGAGTGTTTCCTTAAT